>JAQFXM010003069.1:0-21742 GCA_034693345.1 Entomobrya multifasciata | reverse complement strand
ACTATAGTCGTGTGTAGTTGCCAAGGGTCGGGCGTTTTATCACGCCAAAAGGCGTTAAAAACCGTTATGAGGTTAATTTAAAGTTTTACAATAATATTCATTACGAATTTCATTGATTGTACAATCACAATCATCACAGTTCTGACATCGATTTGGCACCAACATATATTCGGAAAACCTCTTTGAGGAACTTGTGGCGTGACACTAGATAAGCTACGATTGAAGTTCGTTTTGTTTAATAAATTTATTTTCTATTAGAATCTAATGACATCGTATATGAAATTGGTAACTTCTGTAACAAAACAAATCGCAGTAAAGATGTACTAGATTTCACTTTTTGAGCTTGAATTTCGGAGCAAAACTGTTCCAATTAGGTTTACTGAGGAACTAGCCCCATATCTTTGAGTTTTTGTTCCATCTCGTCATATACAGCAACATACTGTTCCATCGCCTCTTCAGCAGTCATATCTTGCAATCCTGCCCAGGCGTCCCATTTAGCCTTACCAACAAAGTCTAAAATTCCTGGTCGTTTGGTATTATTTTTTCCAATTGTTGCTTGTTTAAATAAACCGTAGAATTTGAGTTTTTCATCCGTACTTGGCTGATATGGACCTGTATTTATTAACGTATGCAGTGTATACATCAGTCAATTATAATGTAGATTATGCATGTACGCTTGAGTACTTCCTTTCAAAAAATTTTTTATGAAAAACTTTATCTCGATAATTTTTCTAAAATATTCTTTTGCAATTGGTTTTTTTCATACCATCCTTTGGTAAACTTTGAATGACCTTCACAGCGTGGTCGAATCTCTCCTGCAGATTTGCCATATTTAAATCAAAGATCAGTCAAGATTGAAAAAATGACTATATCAAAACTTAAAATTCGTTGTCAGTCAGCACAAGTCTCAGCCACACTTTCAAATTTCTGCGTGGAAATATTTTTTTAGGTAGATATTTAAAGTTTAGAAATTTTTAACTAAAAACTAATTTTATATTACTCCTTGCAACCTTGTATCGGAGTGATTTTTTACGAGTCTGCGATAATTTTATCTTCTCCAGTCGCAAGACGTCAATCGCAGGGTAACCACACAGTTTCTAATACGTTTTTCTTGATTTATTTGACTTGACTGAAGAATCTGTAAGTTGACTAACATTGATCATTGAATTAAGTTTATGGTTGCATGTTAGTTAATGCATAAATAGTCAAGTGTTTAACGAGCTTGTTCTCTGTGAATATTTATATTTACACGTATTACATGATTAAAGGGTTGAAGTTTAGAACATGTTATCAACCTCTCGCATTGTGCATGTCATATACAAGTTTTTCCTTTTTGTTTTGGCTAGGAACGTACCAGAAATTTGTACAAAGTTCCTAATTTAGATGTGATTTTGTTATACAGTAATACATGATGATGACGAGGATGACATTATAGTTTGACATTAGCCAATGTTACGAACGAGCATTTTTGATTTCTTGTAACTTACATATAGGCCTTATAGATTATTGCACTTACTTAGCCTATAGATCCTGAATGCGGTCAATGTTAGCTTGTTTGCGTTTGCGGCAACTACTTGTGCAATAGCGATAAATGAGGTGTACATAATGAAGAAGAGGTTGTTGAAGGCATTCGTTGACATGCAGGCTTATATTTTGGCATTCCACGTTAAACTCTGTTATGAAGGGGGATAAATTGTTTTAAACTCCGATCAGGCGCTAAATCTTACAAATTAAAAGGGTAGGGTAGATCATGAAGATCACGTCATGTCAAAAGCCAATGCCATGGCCCATGGCTGTAAAGCCAAGCCTAAAATCAAATATGAATGGTAAATCCTCGATTTTGAGATATGTATGGAGTGTGTCATTATAATAATGTAGAAAGTAAATGTTTTTATGTGAACCTTTACTAAGCTTGATAAAATTTTGGAAGAAACCCTTTTCAAGAAAATAAAACGATCATGATAACTTTATTTGAAATTGAAACACATGAAATAACATACGAAAAATCTTTTAAATGTGGTAAAATGGATGGGTGTAAGAGTTAGCTATAGTTTAAACATGTAAAGTTTAGTACTTTTGCAAAGTTAGCTGTTTGTTTTATAAAGTTGTTGGTAGTGACAGGGAAGGTTATGTTTATCGAATACAATGATCTATTATTCTGTGCAAACAGTGACAGTAATGTTTATAGTAATATTATTGATCCATTCCAAATTATGTATGTATTATGTATAAAATGTGAAGCGTTTTATGGTTATTTTTATGACATTGATTGAAAGTTTGATATTTTCTTCTATTTTAATTGATCGTGAATTTTGTATTTCCTTTACTTGCAGAGTTTGTAATTATTCGCTCAAGCAGTATCAAAGTGGAAGTCGATAATTTCTCCAGGTGAGTAGCAGCAAAAGCAAAACTGTACCTTACCCGACGAGTAAAATTGTTTGTTTTATATGCGAGATATAAATATAATGCTAATTTTGATGTATTTAAATTTTTTTTAGGAACAATGGAAGCAGAACAAACTCACACCATTAGCCAGGTTGGTGGTAGCACTGCCCATGAACAAGTCAGCAAAAATTCAGTTGGATCAGCGGTCGCAGGCTATAACATGAGGTGCCCAGCAGTTAAACGATTAATGCGTGAAGCTGCTGAATTAGCAACACCGGAAAGTGATTTTGCTGCACATCCAACAGAAGCAAACTTGTTTGAATGGCATTTCACAATCAGAGGCCCAGAAGAAAGTGAATTTGAAAGGGGGGTATATCATGGACGCATCATCTTTCCAACAGATTATCCCATGAAGCCACCATCGTTCATCTTGTTGACACCAAATGGTCGCTTCCAAACTGAGGAGAAAATTTGTCTGTCGATCTCAAATTATCATCCTGAAACATGGCTTCCCTCTTGGTCGATTCGAACAGCTCTAGTCGCATTACGTTCCTTTATGACGGCGCCTGGCAATGAAGGTGCTATTGGATCTTTAAATTTTTCTCCAGAAGAAAGAAAGAAACTCGCTCTAAAGTCGCAAACTTGGGCCTGTCATGAGTGCGGTCCTATAATTAAGCTACTTCCTGGCAAGCATGCGGAGACAAGCACTGCCAATAAGAGTAACGAAGATTGCTCTTCTGCGCCTACCAATGTGACGCCCACTGTTTCCTCCAGTTCCAAAACACAAAGTGATGCGTCTGGCCAGAAGAATGCAACTACAACAAGTAACGTTCCTACAACAGACAGTTGTGCCAATGGCACTGCCTATGAGACTGCGACACCCATCAACAGTACTGCTGACGCTGAAAATCATGACGCTGCTGCTTTGAGTTCAGAATCTGCAGCTGCAACGCAACAGCAGCAGCAAAATGAACCAATAAAAAATATTATCTATGACTTCGGAATCGGATGCTTTGTTGTTTTAATTTTGGCTTTGTGCCTTCGTCGGCTACAGGCACTATTCCTTCGGCTTTAATTATCGTTTATAATACCGAAATACCGTTAATTATAATTATATCCGCGAATTGCTGAATTGGAATACTAGAATCTTTGTTTGTAATATTTAACTATTGAAATTTTGAATAAATAAAATTATCCTATATATAATTATTTAAATTTTGCGTTGGTCAGCATCTCTTGATCTTAAGTTTTTTCAGTTCAAAATGCATCAACTAAACATATTGGATTTAGTTTTAGTGGATAAATGATAAAGTAGAGAGAGATCCATATTTATTGGGGAAAGCACTAAACAACAAGATAAGCTGGGGGAACGGGATACTGTTTTTACTTATAGCATTGTCTTTTGACAAGTTGAATCTCTTAAAAGATATTTATACTTCATCTTATTTTGCTCTTACATAACAATTATTTAACGATTATGTGACCATAAATTTGAATTTGTCATTTTTGTCTGGTCCTTTGTCAGAGAAGTGCTATTGGGTCATTTATAATATGATAATTTTATAAATCACATGATTGATGATATTTTGGAGTATTTGGGCCACATCCATATCTCATTTGCGAGCTTTCGAGTGTGCATTTAAATTTACTTAAGTTTTGAAGAGTTGATAATCATGTTGTATAATAAGCCTTTTAAGCTTTTGCGTTTTAATATTGCGTTTTACAATTTTATGGGTTTACCAATTCAACGGGTTTTAAAATGTATAAAAAATGTAACACCGGCAAATTTTTTTGTAGAGATGTATTTCTATGTCTGTATTCTATGTAGGTATTTATATCGACAAGCGAACCAAATGTAATTGCATTCCAATCGATATATAAAAATTAATCCATGCTGGTTTATGAACGCATATAAAAAAGTTAATTTTAAACTTCAGTCTGACAGTCTGATATTGACAGTCGTGTGCAATTTCATGAAGAAAATTTTTTATGCATTAGAATTATATCCGCACATTCTTAAATTTTGTGATATGCATGAATATGGACAAAAAAGAGGACAGAGAGTGCAACTGCAATCAGTCTGGGGCACAGTCTGGAGATTGGAAATTATTTTGGGTTAATTGAGTCAACTTTATATTTAGTTCTTAAGTATTCTAAATTATAAAGTATTATAAAATACAGAATCCTGGCTCCACATGTGATACAACACTGTCAAAAATTGTAAGCTACAATGATAAATTACATTGTTTAAAGTAGAAAATCATGGTTGATGAAGTAGCATCATCGCTTACTCAGCAGGTTTTACAGCATGTCCTTCACATTTAAATTTAACAGATATACCCTAAAATTGCATAAATAAATAACAAAACAAATCTTCAAAATCATGGCGATGTTGCAAGAAGGCGTATTTTATTGCAACATAACAGGATACAAGGTACAAGGAAGAAGACGATTAAATACTGAATAATATCATAGAGTATTTTTGGTGATCAAATCAACAAAAGTAATGTGAAATGCATGCCGATATATTATTTGCGACTTGCGACACTCGAGTGAAAAACCATACAGAATTGAAATGAAATTCTGCGTTTGTCTTGTATGGAGTTGGAAAATTACCGACATAACATGCATTATATTGAAACAATTTTTACTTGTTGCAATTTTACAGATTTGAGCAAAAATGAAAATTGAATGAAGACTACGTGCGTATTTATGCTGGAATTAACTGTTTTCAATCAAATTTAGGTGCAAAATTTAGATTGTAAGGTGAAGCTATAAAAATCCCTGATTAATACTGATTTTAAATTTGTAAATCCGCTAATTAAAAACTTGAATTATAACTTAAGTTGTATGTTAAAGATAATATCCTATTGACATTATCAATGAAATGGTTGATCACACATGTAACACTAAAACTAAAACCTCAGCGAGTGCATAGGGAAAATAGGATAAGTATTCATTCAATATTATGCTCAATCTAACTTTCGCTAAATCATCATCTTATCGTTTACCTATTCAGCAAGTTTAACACATTTCACACTTTCTGGTATATTACAGAAACCTTTTGAGACCACCCTAATCATCAAATCAATCATTGTTAGTCATCACCAACACTTCATAAGTATGCAGTTGGACTTATCGCATTCATGGTCCATAGTTCTTTATTCAGCTACAAGACACAAGAAATATAATTATGACACATCACATATTAGCCTATTGCAAAGTAGTACAAAAGTACAGCATAATCTCAAGTGTTTAACTGGATAGCTAGGAAGGATGCAAGTATGACTATGACACAACAGTTGTGCTTCAAACATATTTATTCACATGAAATTCATAGTATGTTATATTATTTGTACAATATAACCTTTGAACGCTCTTGCTCACTTTATAGTTCAGTCTTGATTCAAGTTTCAAGTACCTTTTTGACAGATGTAATGCACTTTGCTTTTTCTGTTATAAATACTTTTATATTAATGACACATTATAAATTATAGCCCAGAAAAGCTAATTTATCCTGAACCAACTAAAATGGACATTATAGAAGTAGGCATACATTAGGCATGGCATAAATTAATACCACTAATATCATTATAAGTGTACCAGTGTACGTGCGTGTGTGAACTTACTATGTTGATGATGAGCTAACTTGGTGTGTAGGTGGGAACTATGTTGTACGTAATGTCAGTTTAGTACTATGAACTTGTACTTTTGATTATTGCACAGCCAGTCCACTTCCAGGTAGAAAATGACCATTTAGATATTGAATCACTCTCATTACTTTGTGCCAGATTGCATTATACTTTAGACATTATCAAATAATGGATATGCTTCGAACATCCTGCTTCTTATAAATATCATGAAATTGATCAAATTCGGCACATTACCTTCCAGCAGTTCGTTGTCACCAGACAAATCAAATTCAAACACTTCTCTAACAAGTAAGCAAAAAACATGTAACTATTTTAACTGTGCATACTGCACTACTGCAATAAATCTATTGTGAGATTGTATGATTTATTTTTCGAAATTTATCGGATAATTTATTATAATAACGTTGTATTTGTTTGTGTTGTGCATTTTAGTTCCTTTCGAGTTTTCACTCAAATTAACTCCGCAGCAAAAATGGCTCTTACTGGAAAGTTTGAAATGATCTCCTCCGACAACTTCGGAGAATACTTGAAGGCTGTCGGTAAGTTCACACCTTTTTTACAAATTTATCGTATCTAGTGTATATTTAGCCCCATATTTCCTGTCACAATTCATCTAAGTAGTTCATCATAATTAAAATTAGAGGTCATATGTCATTAATCATTAATTTAGACATTTGTCATATCCAAGTTAGGAAGGAAAGAGCCAATGCTTGACTAGTTGAAATTTCAGAAGAGAGATCGAGATTTTTCTTTCCCGTTTCACGTTGCCCCCTAAAATCGGCTTAGTTTCACAAATAAATTACATTTATCCAATCTAGCTATACAAATTCTAAATATAATCAGTAATCATCAAAGCGATTATAATGTTTGCGTGTGGTTTCTCTTTTATAAAACTAACCACAAAAATAGCGTGGTAGTACTGGTAGTGGTAATGATACAATCCTTAAGCCACAAAATATACCACAAACAAGATACACTTTGCATGCACTTTGTTTACTTTACATCAATTTGATTTTGAGTGAAGGAGGAGGTAGGACTGGCTTTTCTGATAAAAGGGGTAAAGCAAACAAAACAAATTTATTATTCAAATAATATTCACCCTGAAGAAGCATATAGCACGCAAGTTGAAAGCCTAGATTTAAAAAAAAAATCAGTGCGAGGATGGAAATACATACTTAATTATTATAATGTAAACACTTCATATCTATCTCAAATGTCAATCATTGATACAAAAACATTGTCAATGAAGACCTCTCGGTGTTTTTGATATTTTCCTTGATGTGAATATATTTTGATTTCTCTCGTAAATTTCCTCGAATTTTTTGGGCAAACAATTGAGCAATAAGTTTTCTGAAGTAGTTAGGCTTTTTCAAATAGATAAAATTTAACAACTTATTTATTCCAGCTTATCAGAATGTGATTTCATTTTTAATGATTTTTATTTTTTTTGAAGGTGTTGGCATGATCCAACGCAATCTCGCCGAGAAGGCAAAGCCCACCGTTGAAATCAGTGAAAGCAACGGACGTTACACCCTGAAGACTTTGACTGCTTTGAAGAACACTGAAATCAATTTTGCTCTTGGTGAAGAGTTCGATGAGAGCACTGCTGATGGCCGTAAATCAAAGGTATGTAAACATTTAATATCATGACATATATATACTTTTTATAGTGAATGAAAGTTAAAAATAAATATACAATTATCCAGTCTATGTTATCTGACCATTGAATTTTTTTGCCTCTGTGTATAGTCCACTGTCACCCGTGATGGCAACAAGCTCATCCATGTCCAAAAGATCGGAAATGACCAATCCCAAACCATTCGTGAATTCGGTGATAACGAGATGAAGGCTACCTTTTCCGCCAATGGAGTTACTGCTACCCGTGTCTACAAGCGTGTTTAAGTCAGTAAATTTTAAAGAAAAAGATTAAAAGACTTGAATTTTATCGCCATAATCTACATTTACGAGAAAAAATGCCTTTTATTTATTAGCTTCGCGCTTTCATAACCCTGCATCTTAAAACTGCGTCACTGCTGAAAAATATTTCCTTGAATGTGACTTGGCACATTTCATTCTTTGCATAGTTTCATTCCACTACATTGCAACATAATTTACCAGTTTTTTCTCCTAAGACATCGTGAGAGTATCTTTATGTTTGGGTGTCTGGTCTGTGTACGTTTTTTATTTGTCTCTAATACATATACATATTGCATGCATAATACCGAAAGGCCAAGACACCAAACTTTTTAACTTGAGTACAAAATTATTTCCCATCATAAAACGTTAACGTTAACTATCCTTCTTTCTCAGCAGTTCGAAACCATCGGCTACATGTGTTTTGAACATGATTTACTAATTATCTCTTTCCTTTATACCTGAATATACCGGTATTCTGTGTCCTCCTACCTGTCTGAATAAACTCAAGTAGCGTAGCATGTATAAATATTATACGCATGGACTGGACAGTAGTAGTGGCTGAATACGATGAACGCTTTCAGTGAATATTATTACTGTATAAAAAGTTCTCATCAGCCAAGCCAAGTTTAAAAAGGTAAATCTGTAACATGAAATGTATGCAATAATTGAACTGATTCCATCGTTTTATTAAACAAGGTTAGATTAAAGTATGTGAAACTATACATGCATGAGATACCGTGGAAAAAATAACTGACAGGACTGAACAATTTTTTTTGATTCGTTGAGATATCATCATGTAGAAAAAGTACACATTTTCATTTTATCTAATGGCTATATTTCGTTAAAGTTGAGTTTCTTTGCAATCATATTATTTTGCAGGATATTTAGTCTGGGCGATTGTTAGTACACGTGTATTCAAAGATCATTTTAATACAATTAAATTAATTTGAAGTTTACTGTAGTGAATTTGCAGGAATAAAATTTCAAGTATTTTCACAAATATGGGGGGACAAAAGGCGAAAAAATCCCGTAATACGGAGGATCAAAATGTAGAAAATCCTGAAAACGAATCTCCGGGGTATCCAAGAAGTATGTACCGACAAATTATTGCTATGTTCATATCATAAAACAATTTTACTTGGTTGAATAGATTAATTTGCAACGAGTAATGATCATTTTGAGTTATCAATGAAAACTGAAAACTTGTTACTTTTTTATGTATCGTACATGAAGTTTTTAATTGTGTTGTTTAAATTTATTTTATGTCTCCTTAAATTCCAGTGCCAAACATACTATTCTTTCTGTTCGTTGGCTTCATTTTGGTGCTAGGACTAGCCGGTCTGCATCTTTTGTTCTGTGGACTAATAAGCTTCGTTCTTGGAATAGAATATATAACAGTCATTTACGTATCTACGGCTGCAATATTGACAGGAGGTGTGATATTAATGGCAACATGTCTCTTAACTGCGCTGTCTTCTATCCTTACATTTTTTGTTGGAATGAAAAATGTTGCATCTGCAAAGGGGCGACAAACAACTTCACTGGCTAGTAGAATGGAAGATCTCAGTTCCGCCGCAACTAAAAATGACTAACGATAAGCTAGTTTAATACATTGAACGATTAATGAAGACTGAATGTACGCTATAAGTAAACAATTATTTTAACCAATTCTTTTATTGAGCCAGATTCAAATGAAGATTTTTACAAAGGAAAACAAGAAATGAAGAATTAACATGTGAACAAATTCGTACGTTAATTAATGAGTAACAATTTTGTGTTTTCAACCGAAATATTTAACTGATAACTATATATTTTTTGAACATCAACATTTTCAACTTAAACTAAATCAAACTGTATATCAACTGATAATCAATCATTGAATAATATATTATGGATGTTAAGTGTGTTTAAATGTATCGTTTGACTTGGTTGTATACAATTTAGTAAGTTGTTTTTAACCAGCTCATCTACGGGTTGACTACTTAATTTTATTCTTGTTCTTTTGTAATTATTTTTGCCTTTGTCAATAATAATCAATTCCAATTATTACTTCTCTTCCAAAATTTTCTCAGGGCTAACCAAGTTTTAAAGCCAATCAGGGTAATATGCAACACTATTATATCTACTACCTAATTGGGAAGATGAACTAAACAAACTTATTACAGGTTTACACAAAGGCTTGGCTTATTAGCAACAAGACTGTTATGTTAGCATATTTTCATAGAAAATTTATGCGGCCAAATATTATTTTGGACTCTCAACTCAAATGTTTTTGTTCGATCGAAGAAAACATCATCGCATCTACGTACTTGTCTGATTAATCTTCCCGAAGAAATGAACACTGTTACGATTTTAGAATATTCTACTGCTTTCACTTTAATTGCGTTTTTTCTTAAAACTTTTTTTTACTTTCTGGTCCTACCTGTTTTTCCCTGAAAATAATAAATTTTCACTATTGAATTGGATGATTCTTATATATTTTCAATGAGTTTTGAACCACTTCCGTTTTTATCAGGCTTTGTTTTATAATAGCTTATTGTCAATCTTCTGTTGCCATCAAAGTTGTTAATAAAATCTGATTACTTAATCTTTAGGTGTTGGTGCGCGTTGAAGCAAAATGACTTGGTTAAATTGTCGCATGTTGCCATTGAGGGCGCATAGTTAGAGTCGATGTTATTTGCACAATGTGCACATTACTAATATATTCATTTTACATATTAAGCCTAACGTATAAACAAACATACAATGTACATATACAATTTAATTATGGCTAATTATTATACTTATTCTACTATACATACATTTAGTGCATTTTATTGTCCTAATGTAGTGGTTATTTGTCAATTTGGAAGACTTGCGATTTATGGGGCGTTTCTAGAATCCTCTGCGATTTGCTCCTGGAATGGAGTTCACGAGAGAATAATAAAGTGCTCCTTTAAAACTATTGCTACAATTTTAAAATCAACGAATTTATACATTATTTATTCTAAATTATATCATTGTCATTCTTGCCAAGATAATATTAAACATTCATATATATAATATACTGGAAGTTTATTATTGATTTATTATTGTCCCGTTGCACAGGCTTAATGAAACACCACGACCAATTATTTTTTACAAATAATTTAGAAGTAGCGTTCATTTCGGATAATCAATTAATAAAGTAGTAATTTATATTTGCTATTTATTGTAACTCTTCACGAACACCAATATTTCAATCATATACTAAATATACTACTAGCCTTATCATTATGGATATTGTACATGAATATTTATATGCATTTTTCTACTGACATAGTACGGAATTGAGGAAATTCCAATATTTCTCTCAAGTTTATTGTCTATGATACACAACTGATTATGATGTATCCTGTTTTATCCTTGTAATGTTATCTACATTACGTTAAGTATAACTGGACACGTTTTAAAACGATATTTTAGTAGAGATATACACGATGACATGGAAGACAGAGTACATATACTTATCTAGTAATAAGAACATGACGGAAAGTGCAAGAAATCAAAGCAGAAGAAAAAAGCTTTTTGCAAATGCAAATTTGTGCAAAATAGTCTACTGTGCAATTAGTGCAATAAAATAGTGTGCATTAGTGCAATAAAATACTGTGCATTAGTGCATTTTACGTGAAAAATATTAACGTGATAGGTTTTTTATAATGAAAATGTGCATATATTCTAGTGTAATTGCTAGTGAATACGAAATACTACGTTTGAAATATATATAAGTGCTATCTACATGAACTTATTGCTACTTAAGCACACGTCTCTCGGATTTGTTTTTTGAATCTCTAGAGTTGCACGAGTTGTATTGGCAAACCGTTATAACATGAATGCCGATTTTATCACTATCGATTAGTATACGCAAACTACTCTTGTACAGTTCACAATACATTGTATTGATTTTTTTTTACGAATGTTAGTGCCTACAGTACAATATTAGCAAGACGAACAGTTAATCATGCACAAGACACAGTTTTAGCCAGACATTTATAACAGTATTCTTAAAATATACATGACGTTATATTATTATTACTTGATGTAGTTTACTGTTGTTAATTTTGAAAAAAGCCGACAACACAAAAGCTTCATAATGAACCAATATTTACACTTTTAACTGCAAGCAAATAAACCTGCTAGATTTTTCAGTCCACCCAGACCCGCGTGGTTCGTTAGTAAATCATTCTGTACATTTTTTCTTTCATCGACAAAACCTTCAGTATATAGAATAGGGCGAACAAAAGTAACTGCAGAAAAACCATTATTTCACTGTATTATCAATCGGCAAGTTTTTTCTTTCCAGTAATACAAGGATTTCATAGAACATAAAAACTTTTGCATCCCCTATTCTATTTTAACGGAACGCATGTCGATTTTTCATTTAAGATATACTGGAAAAAGCTTAAGAGAAGGAGCCCGCATTCAGATATTTCGATTTGATATGGTTTGATTCAAATATGTAACATTTGATTCGCTATATTTTCAATTTAAATACGTTGAATAATTCAAGTGGAAATAGTAAAATTACATGATTTGTTAGCGTTCAATTCAACCTTTTTTAGTCGGCACTGGTAAAAATTGAATTGAACGTACGAAGAAAACAAAGTGAACACACCAAAATGTTTTCTCAAATAATATTTCAGTAGAAATGATTTGTGTTAAATAGGAGTTCAGATTACGCCCGTCATCGTCGTCATTGTCATTTGCCTTTCATTTTTATACTGGAATTCATCCGAACATTAGAACTCAATTATAAAAGAAGTGAAATAGTTTTAATTAAAACATAACTTACTTATGCTATATAGTTTAATGAATGGCACTTTGAAGATATCCTTAATGGCCAAAGAACATCTTTAATATGCTACAACGCTTTTTTGTATTTTGACGTAAAATGTGGGCTTCTTCAGTTTCGCTATCCATTTAGGGTTTGATTTGATATATGTAATCTGTATATTTTCTTTTTATCTAATACATATTTATGTACATTCTTTCTTTGGTATATTCTAGCCTTTTCCCACATCATAGTTTCCTTCCAAACTTTACTCTCCTTAATTTGGATTTAGAATCAAACACTGAAACTAAATACCAACAGGTACTAAAAGAAGCACTCTTCTTTGCTCAGTAAATTGCTTTCTCTTTTATAAGCAAATACACAAATAAATTTCCGTTTCACGTTTCTACTAATTATAGAATATTCAAGATTTGAGTTTAACCTTTATATATTTAATATACCTCTTTATATTTATCCGTTTTATTTGTAATCACAGAATGAATTTCATCCTCACAACATTTTTCATTTTTATGGTTTCTGTCTCTTTCGCGTAGTGTATATATCCTATACATATTGCACAAGCACATCAATATCATTTTTTAGACTTTTCTTGACCGCTGATGGTAATGCGGTATTCTTAGAAGCTTGATTAAATATATGAAATAATTTTTGCATGCAGAAACAACGTATAAATAATTTTTTAGCACAATCAAAAAATAATTGCGAAAGGTACTAAATTACTATCACCAGCAGCGTCATCACCATATCACCCTTTCCTCTACGACTTTGCAGATTTTACATCGGAAGCACATTTTTGTAATAATACATTTTGTTGAAATCGCTGGATGCTCCCATATATTTTGCTTTGTGGACTACCATGTGTGTATGTATATGTAAATTCTACTTACCAAAAAGTGTGCACACTACGAGTTCTACTTTTCATAGTAATTAATTCTTTTCAGTTATTTTTTCATGAATTCATTTACATATCATGACCGAGACGGTCTAACTCAGCGATCATGAAATCAATATCTCCCTTTTTCACTGCAGGATTTGAAATTATGCTTCGGAAAAAGTTTGGAATGTCACCCTGTGGCTGATAGCCGATCATCAGAGTTCCAGCTTCCATCATCCTCTGTTTAAGTTTGGGTGTAATCTCTCCCAACATGTGTGCACGTTCTTTGGTGTGTGGCATGTTTCGAAGACGTGTGGGTACATACCAGAAGCTCACGTTGGTCAGTTCTGGTTCAGGAACGATGATGTGGAACTTTTCAGGCTGGCTGCGTAACTTTTCCATTTGGTATTCCATTATTCCCATCATGTGATCAATATCCCGTTCAAGACCAATAGTTCCCTGAATCATTTGCAAAGCAATTCATTTCATTAAAAATACATGCCTCTGTAAGGAATTAATTGTGGTATGCTAATGCATAAAATATTCCTTACATGAGCTCGCCACTGAAGCCAGAATTTGAAAATGTCGTTGTGACGGCCGCACTGGATGACTTTATCCCCAGTGTCATACTTGACATCGTAGTGCTTATCTTGTTGGAACAGATACTCAGCATGCATGGAGTTACAGCTTCGCAATAAGCCCTACATAAATAATGGCGAAACATCATAATTACAAATCTGAAAGATGTTATTATGCAAGATGCATGACTGCATGAATTGCAGAATAAGAAGAAAATTACCCTTTCTCTGAAGTGAACAGTAGAGCATTGGAGATGGGTGGTCATCAACTTATGAGGATTCCAGCTGAGAGAACGAGCCCTAAAAGGAAAATATTACAATGATATATTACTAATTAATCCAACATTTAAAGTGGCGCATTCATATGATATGACATATTACTAACGATATTGAATTAATGAGTTTCATAATTGAAGATCAAATTAATCAAAGTTTTAATGAAAATATGTTGGTGTAAGTATATGTACATGTATGCATGATGATGATAGAATAAAGAAAGTGATTCATGTTTTTCTCTCACGATCCATTAATTGATTTCTAAAATCTATGATCTTCTCTCTCTCTTCTTCATCGAGGTGAAACTTTAAAAACATCAAAATGCTATTAAGCTCTATTTTCTAAAAATAAAAAACTACTAGAATAGTAGTGGTGGTGAAAATAATCCCAATGTTGCTTCAACATCGCTTGGAGAAACGTGGTGGTGATGGTGAGGGGTGCTTTTAACAAAAGTTTTTAGTCAAACACAAGAAGTGCGTAAAAGACTTCACTGCTTAAAGGATACTGTGAAAGTGGAAGGATTGACATGTGATGTTTGACATCTGACATTAATTCACACAGAGTTAATACCAGTACACTTCCTTCCGCTTTATACAGTGCATAATTCCGCTTGACGATGCGACGCGATGTGAAAAAGACGGCTTAAGTTTATCGATTGTAGGGGCAACTCTAGAACAGCAGTCTGCTTTTCACTGCTCTTTCAACACTGAACAAGGAAAAAAGCGGAGGAAGGGGATGATTTTATGTTTCTGATCGCTCTCTCTTTTTGTATTTTTTTCATTTTTCTGTCATTCTGCTGCTGCGGGAGAAAATTCCTCATCTTCGTAATCAGGGAACTAATGTTAGAACATGGTTTGTGCTCAGATTAAACAGAATGGGACAAGGGGCGAAATTAGAGATTTCTTCTGTTTTTCACCATCAGTTGCACTCTTTCAGTTTCAGTCTCCACTAGAAGATTTATCCCTTTTGAATGCGTATGTCGTATTATGTGCAGTTGCATAAAGGAAAAGACATATTATATGATTCACTGTGCCATAGCTAATACGACCTTTTAAACCATCATGCTTTTAGTTCGTTCACGAATAAAATTCCGTCGTTCTACTAGTCGTGAGAAAGTTTCATGAGAAAATTCCTGAGAAGCTTTGAGTAGAAATAAATGTCAGTGTCAACAGTGATGCGAGAGTAACTTAAAGCAAAAGTAAGGAAAACGTGACAAGCCAAGCCAAAACTAGTGCTAATGCAAAAAACTCTACTTAAAAAGAGTCCCAATTCTAGCACATGTGTCACTTGTTTCTACAGGAAGTACGTAAAATGCACACATTATGTATTTACCTCTCAACTCCATCAAACCTCGGGTGTCGGTATTTCTTCGACATGAGAATGCTGGCTCCCCAAGCACCCTACAAATAAATATATAGTATAGAGTCGCACTAGCAAAAAACATGCGTCAGCTTAAAACTTGCTAACTGTTTTAAAATTTATGTGAAAAGGACAAGCACATGACAAAATGGCAAAGTAAAAGTATTGCTTTTACGTCAATATGTAGCCACATCTTGTATTTATCGCAAATATCCGCAAGTTCATTGATTGGGTCGAACGCTCCAAAGACAGTGGTTCCAGATGTGCAGTTGACGAAGTAGGGGTGCTTTCCCTCTGCAATCGCTTTCTGAACAAGACGCTCCAACTCGGATGGGATCATTCTTCCCCTATAAGTACATTTTTTCGTGAATTACAATCATTTGCATTAATTAATTCAAATAATTAATTCAAACCAACAGCTACTCCCAAAATGCCTCCCTCCTCTTATGCTTTTATACCGTTAATCAAAATAAACACGATGTAATCTTGTTTAAATGTTTACTTTTAATTGAATGTGCAAAAGGCTTACGCAGAGGAGGGGAGCACTGAAGTATTGTGTTGTATGTGGAAATGGGGTATTGCATTTTTTGGTAACACTTCATACACTCCATATTGTGTACATTACATGATATGAAAGTTTATGCGTGTGATATGCTCTGTCACTATTTGGGGCTATGTAAGAAAACGGGAGTTCGGTTTTCACGGGAATATAGTTCTTAGCTCTTTCTTACCTCTCATCGGCTGGCACCTCAACACAGTTCTCAGTCCCCAGACCAGTCACCATTGCTGCACTCCTGATGGAGTAGTGGCACTATTGAAATTGAATGGAAGATCACATTTAAATACTTTTATTACTTCTTTAAAGACGTTTATGCTTTCTTACATGTTCCGAAGTGAACATCACGAGTGGCTTGGGCAATTCACGAAGACCATTCTTCTTGTAGTCCGGAAACAAGGTGTGTCTCGCCACAATAATGGCATAAAGATTGGAAACGCTTCCACCTAACAAAAAATAATCATATCTCTTAAAACTTTTGCGAATTTTAAAATCAAATTTTCTTACAACCAATGCCAATTTCCACCCACATTGTAATGCGCTCATTCTTTAATCCATTAAAACTCTGCTTGAAGGCATGTTATTTTCAAGTTTACTTACTACACCTCTAACCCCTACCATCCCACCACATAATGCGATGATAATCATCATCATCAACAGTTCAAATGGACAAAAAACCGTCCGGGGCTTATCTTTTATGTACATTATGGAAATCTCTGTGCACCCAAGTGGAATAAATCCACACATAAAATACGGCAATGGTCTTTAAATAATAGGGGAAGTTAATAATATTATTGCATCCCAGATTTACAAATGACGTGGTTTGCTTTCTCCTAGTTTTTCTATTTTTTTAAATTCAGGTTAAAATAAACGTAAAATAATAACAGGTTTTAAATCCTTTTTATTTCAAGATTTACATCAACGCATAAAGTGCGTTTTAAGGTCTAATAAAATATAAATCTTATGTTTTGCGCACATCTTTCTCCTCTTCTCAGAAATTCTACAACTATTACTTTCTGTGTTGGATTGTGTGTATCTTACTATCTTTGTGTAAGCGAAAAAGTTTTTGTACATCTGAAGAGGATTACGAAAATGCTAGAAAATCAGTTCAATTATATTTTTTTATATTTTCTTCGGAAAGACATACACTTAAGTTAAGACTCTCTTCTCTTCGGTTTCTCCGAAAACGTCTGTTTGGTGAACTAATATTATCTGATTCGCCATAAGTACATACATAAGTTTTTTCTCTCCCTTTTTGGAGAAGACCCTCAACGTAAGAATGCCTTTGACATAGGGAATATATGTACATATATGTATAGGTTATTATCAGATTAGTGTACCCGGACCATCATTCCAGATTCCACTGCATCTTTGAGACTACAATTTATACAACACCACAGCAGTCATTTGTTTTCTTTAGCTGAACACTGTTTCCAGCTGCCTTGTTGTCTTTTTATTTTTAGGTATTTCTGTTATGCCATTTATATAACTCCCAAAGCGCCCCATAAAATGTGTAATAATTGCTTCTATTATTGAAAGACTACTTGCCTGGTGCGAGAATGCTGTCTCCGTCAGTGTATCCAATGATTTCTCTCATTTTCTTCAAGATGAATGCCTCCATGAGGATGAATACTGGGGCAATTTCATATGTGAACATGTTGGTATTTGCTGTGGCAGTTACCCATTCTCCAGCAAGGGAGATTGTGTCCAGACCGCATGAAAGTTGGTTGAAGAAGCGAGGATGTCCTGGAAAAAATTAACATGTTTTATTTCAATTTTGATAATTTAACTGTAATTTATTCCGGCGTATGGGCAAAAACTTTTTAAAATTGGAAGCATAAGTAAAAAAGCATCCTGCAAGTTCAAGATTAATATTTAAATTAAAACGCGAGAGATGTCTTCACATAATTCCAACTGAGGAGATGCGAATGCGACTTTTGGAAATGCTATTCCATCCTGAAACATAAATATGACGGATCACGAACAATGAAAAAACTTTAATCCATCATCTAGATGACAATACATGACAAACACAACACAGCGGGGAAAACAGCAACAAAAGAATTTGAAATCACTCATCAAACCAATCAGCTCATAAAAAAGGGAAAGAAAGCCAGAGATACGTACACTACAGCGACACATGAAAAGCATCCCCTCTTCAGAATCACAACAGAATAAACAATGGAGAAGCAGCAGGAGCTGATAATGGTTGAATGATGGTTAATACTGGATATTAAGTATTTGCATCCAAAAAAGGTACAGACAAGCCAAGCCACTGAACGACTGAACTGCTTACAACTTCAACTTATACTCATACCGTTTCTCATTGTCAGGAAAATCTCAAAAAATATAAATCAAGCAACTTGACTTTCCATCCTTAAAATAAAACTATGCTTTTCCGATTGGCTTTATGATTTCTTTGGTTCCTCAGAAAGAAACGTGGCATTATATATTTGCAAATTGAAAGTAGAAAGGTGCACCCTAATTTAAAATGTAAAAAGTTGGAAGCTGAAAGAAGTTGGATTTGTTTTCTCAGAATAGTTTTTAGATCAAGAAACTGGACAATTTTCTCCCCGAGTACAACACGTTGTTTTTCCCATTTGTGCAAAACATAAAATATACATGCTTAGAAACACATTCTGTTTAAATTATTTTTCCTCTTTGAGTAATGCTAGATCAAAATGTAATATAAAAAATAATGTTTGAATCCAGAGATGAAGTCATGCGAAAATCAAACTCATTTTCCCAATCCCAGAGATTCTAGAGATCAGGAAACTATTTCACGGCTGAGAGCACTCTTTATGATATGATGAATGATGGGGGTGGTGGATGGCGACGGAAACACAGCGTGCTTCCGTACACAAGTATATAATGGGTAAACGTTACGTGTACGTTCAGTCATGTCAAGAACAAATTGAAAGATCAAAAATATGAGCTGGCGAAAATAAGTTTTCACTATAACTGATTCAAAGATACCTTCAAAAATTACTATTTCAGAGACCGAACCATTTTCGCAACAAACAGAGAAACCGATTTCAAAACAAATGCAGAAATATGTGCGTAGATATGCCTTTTTATGGACAGTCGTCAACAAGTTTGCTGCTCAATCAATGTTTGAACTTTAGCGCGCTGTCGTACGATAGCTGATTTTGAATGTAATTTTTATCCAGAGTAAATTTTGAGCGCGCGCTGTTTCAAATTTTAGGAAATTTTCAAATAATGCAAAAACCAAACGGAGAAATCGGTTTTGTACATTATTGCGACAGTCAAGAGCATCAAAATGAATTACAAATTTGATTTTTTTCTGTAATTAATTAAAAGGAAAAAGTGTACGCGCCTCTTTTAAAAAATGGGTTTCCGTTTCAGGAAAAGGTACTACTGGTGCAATCCAAATGAAGCCACCCGCCCTCAAAAAAATAGAATTCTACTCAGGTTTTCCCATAATTAGTGTAACAATTCATCTTGTCTATCTAATGACAAGGAAAAAAAGTACGGGACATGTTAAAGCTGCCAAAATCCTGTTTGATTGGCCTGTAATACGAACTTACGAACACTCTATATCACATTCACAAAGTATTTACAAGACTCATTCTTTTTTCTAACTACATATATTCTTCTAAATCTTTGTCGAGTTTATAAAAGAAGATGAGAATGATGAGCAATTTATTTCTACTTTATTCTTCAGCTTTATTGGATTGCAAACGGTGAAAGTGTTTCATACTGACTGACTGAAGCCTGAGACCACGTATACCACCACCCATCCCCAATTTCTTTTCATTAATTTCCCCATATTTTGTGCTGGGATGATCGCTCCCATTTCATTTGTTACATGTGCATCTTATCTATTCCTCGTCTCTTTTTTTATTAAACTCGTCCTTCACAATTGCTAACTTTGAATGTAACTGAAAATGAAGCACATCTGTGCCCTGTGCACCACCAACATACAATTTTGTTAGCTCCACTTGTCAGCATTTAAAACACGGATGCAGCATTGCATTTCACTTACTCATCCTCCTGCAAGCTGCATGAATGCATAATCTGAAGTAACCATTTATTTATCAACCAACCAACTCCCTCCCTCGACTCTATCAATTTTTGAATTCGTCTTTTAACTGTCTGCAAACAATTCAGCTTTCACTTCAAAACAGAGATAACAAAACGCATTTTATACAGGATGCGAACATAATGCAACGAGTATAACTTTCATATTCAACAATACTGCTTTTCACTGTTGCATTTCGACTAGATATGAAAGTTTTCTGTATCAGAATGCGATTTTATATGCTTTGAAATGTGAAGTGGGCTAAATGAGGTATCTAATTCTAATTCAGAACTGAATTCGTTTCCTTATTTCTTTGCAGAGATGGTGGTCCATCGTCGGTAAATAGTTGGTAAAATGATTACAAATGCATTTTTGTTGGTATGGGTCGTAGGCTATTGTGTGTGGATTTTGTGGATTTATATAACTTTTGGGGTTAGAATATTTCCAACCAAACTTACAAACCTAAAGACGAAGTAAATATTTTTTAGCTATTATTTGTTGGATGAGTGGGTTGTATTTAGAACCTATTATTCTTATTCACACAAGAGAATATCCCTATTGTACAAAAAGATATATGCAACAATGAGTTGATTCAAAAGAGGAAATGAGTAGGAAAAGGGGATATACAAAAAAAATTGATGATGAGGGTGTAGATCAATGGGTTTTTTGTATGAAGTTGCGGGTAGGAAAAACACACGTTCATTTCTCCTGAGACCAAAAAAAGAGAGCAGTGCAGTGGTATGGCAGTAACTACACACAGATAGTAGCGAATTCTCTGAAAATCATGGTTTAACACAAATCCAAGAGGATTCCACTTGTCTCAATATTTTATTTCGAAAGTAAGGAGAAAAATAAAAATAAGTACGTTCTTAAGACTCGAAGAATAAGCAAGCCTGAGTAAACTTATTTCTACGAAAATACGTGTAATTTGTTAGTTTTTTTGGTTTTTTCATCTACTCGTCTTCGAAAGTTTGTGTTTCTGATGGTCTCAATTTTTCTTGAATGTAACAATTGCCGTCTACATCTTCAATGCATATTACTACGTATTATTAAAATTCATATATTTGATGCATTTGCAAATAGTTTCGCAAACTTCTTCAAGAAAGAAGTTTGTAACAGATTTAAGAGCAATTTTTAAATTTAAAATTGCATTCTAAACACAGAAAATTGTTAGAGCGCTGTATTCTGCTGCAAAACTATCAACAAACTTGAGAAAAAAGTGCAAAAATAGAGTCTCCCCGACGGGGAATCGAACCCCGGTCTCCCGCGTGACAGGCGGGGATACTTACCAC
>JAQFXM010003068.1:0-21744 GCA_034693345.1 Entomobrya multifasciata | reverse complement strand
GTTGAAATATGACGCTGATCTTGAAATTCAGGTCAGATTTTTGGCTCGAGTTCGAAAGAGGGTTGTGGTTAGCGAACGGTATAGTTTACGGGAAATATTTTAATATTATAATTAGGATTCATCGATCCTATAGAGTAGGAAAACTTCCATACAAACCCGCATAATCAACAATGCGTAGTAGAGTAAAACCCACCTGATGAGCCCAAGGCAAGGCGGAAACGCATTAAAAACTCACAACTGTTAAAGATATTTGATATCATAAATATATCATATCTACTAACGACTTTTATAGTGTACTATGTACACTAACGGGTATCATTTGTGTACATCTGGCTTTGCTAGTAATAAATAAACGATTAAATACATTGAGCAATGAGTAATGATTAGCTGTTAAAATGGGAATAGAATAACTTTCATTTTAGAAAATCATAAGATCAAATATAATATATTCATTTTTTTAAAATACCAAGTCTAATTTAGCCTTGAAACTATTAGACAAAGTTCTCATCGAGATTATCTTTTAACAACTTCAAGTCAACCATTTATTACTCTTGAGATCCGCTTATATCCATTAAAAAATGTGATCAGTAAGTTTTTGGGCATACATTTTAAATTGATGGATAGTATTGAATGGTGCAATTTTTTTTGGTATGGGGATTAGTTATACTAACCTTCATTATATTAACTAGTTTATACTAATATAAAATAAAATAATAATAGGATAGCTACATAATGAATTTTTGCAATATCATGGCTTAAGGTTTAATTAACAAAATTGCATTAGTTATGTTACTAATCAAAACTTGGTAATAGTTCAGTTCTGCTGCTTGGCTTAATGTAAATTGTACTCCGAACCTCACTGCTAGCAAACGCTGCGATCGCCATCGCATAAAACAGTAATAACTCGTTTTACTTCTATTAAAAGTGTGATAAATAGCTCTCCTTTGTAGAACAAATTTCTCGCTGAACTCACATATTTTTACCACAGGCGGTAAAATTAAAACTAGACCGACAGTAGTAAAACTCACTATAATACAAGCTACAAGAGTTATATAAATTGGCAGAACATGCCGGCACTTAACTATAATCCACGCTGTGGCTGTTAGTAAAATCTGGACAAGACTCATAAAAAATATAACAATATGTCGAATGAAATAGTCGCCAACTAATAGAACAACTCGCAGTTGTGTGTACAATTGAAGAGTTGTCCGCTTGGAAGTGTGAGAATTCGTTGTAAGTTTTTTAAGGCAAGAAGAAACGGTCACAAGAAAACTTAATATAATGAATAATATAGATGTTATAAAGCGTAGAAATTCGGCAACACAGATAACCCCAATAATATAACGTAAACAGAACGCAAATACTATAAGAGTTAAACTTCGTTCATAAGTTGAGGGTAGAAATAGCTCCAAAATGTAGTAATATGGATCAAGTTCCACAAGAATTACGGATAAAGGCAGGATGAATGCTACTGCAACAACTTGTAGATTCATTCCAATAAGAAACAGACCGGTCCAATCTGTTGACTTACTTTCAAGAAATTTGTAATCTGTAATTCGGTAATAAAAATAATTTAGCAAGAAATTGTATTAATTTTAATCATAATTTTAGACGAACTTACATGTACGCTCAATAAGTAAAAGCTGATTTACAAGCAATTCGAATTTAGTTGTTTTGCTGTAAATTACATACGCTGCTAATTCTAGGAAGGCACACAGGCAAAAGAACAGAGAAAATACAATAGATACAACGTCTATAGCGGCATCGTTTTTAAAGAGCTTGATAAATGGTAATGACAAGCAACAACCAATCGAAATTACAAATGTTAGGAAAAACATGGAGGACAAAAATGGGATGTATTTTGGTTTTAAAATACTGTCCACTTTGTAGAAAAGAAATCCATTTTTAGAAAATATATAAAAAGGATAGGGATACAGTAAACGGAAAACAAGCTGATTTATTTTTACAGCCTGTTCTACATTGGGCGTGGCAAAAGTGTTTTTGCTATTTTTCATATTTAATTAAACTGTAAAAATCCCCAAATTATTTCGAAGTCTAGTAGTTAATATTGCACAACATGCATTCAAAAACTACGATTACGAATTTAAATGCTAGTTTTTGAACAAAACAATCAAATAAAAGGTTCCTCGTCAAAGCGTTTGTACTGTTTTCGCTAAACAACCAGTTTTTTTGTATTCAAGTACGAACAAATTGCCAAAATACACAATCTAAACGTTTTTGGAAATTTCTACACTGCTTCTCTCAACAATCTTAAAACTTGGTTCAAATCACCCTTAGTGTATTAAACTGAATGTTATATAAACTAGCATTTAATGTCGTAATGTCTCAGGCATGTCTGGTTTTTTGATTTGGCAACTTATTTTCGTAACGAAGTAAATTTATTGATATTTTTCCACACAAATAATATTATAAAATAAAAAAGTTATATTATTTATTAAAACATATTTCACATCTTATCGTTGTCAGAGCTTTTTGACATCTGTTATATAATTGTGGAAAATGCTTAATAATCCATCACTTTAATATATATGTAATTTTATTTATTATGTATAGGGATTTGTACCATATACTTCATATGTATGAAAATTGTAACATAAAACCCATATTCTCAAGAAATAAATTTTATTTATAGTCAACAGCATTTATCGCTAAAGTTAGTAATAAAATGTTATATTTTTTATACATAATCAATATTTTTAAATTACGCGTTTAAATTGGTATAAGTAATATATGTAAGTAGGATGGGTATTTTTTAAGTTGCTTCCCTTTTATTTTTGTAAAATGTTTTACTAAAAAATTAAAATGCGAAACCGATTTTGAATTCTTTTTTTATTTTACATTGAGCATTTATAATTGAAAACTCTCCGGAAAATACTGCATATGTACTATTACGAATCAGAGGCTGTGAAAATATTTATTCTTGGTAGGCTCAAATACTAAAAGGAAAATTTATCAGATATATCAGTTCGATATCTGATAAATATCAGTTCCAGCCACGTAATATATACATGTAGTAGTTCAAGATAGCTAATACCTAAACAAACTTTATGCAGTCAGATTTTTTATAGGCACTAACTTTACATTTATTTCAAGGGTAACGCAATATTTCATCATTTTAAAGCTCAATTCGTTACGGTTCAATCAGCAAAATTTCATTAATTACGTTATTGAGCAAAACCTGGTAATAATTAACTTCCGCAGCTTGATTTAAAGTGAAATGCACTCCGAACCTTACAGGTAGCAAATGCTGCGATCTCCATCTTATAAAATAGTAATAAGTCATTTTGTTTCTGTTAAATGTGTGATAAGCAGCTCTTCTTTGTAAAACATATTTCTGGCTAAACTCACAAATTTCCACCACATGTGGTAAAATCAAAACTAAACCAGCACTTGTAAATACTACTATGACACAAGCCACAAAATTGATATAAATAGGCAGCAAATCACCACACTTTATTATCGTCCACAAAGTTACTGTTATTAAAACTTGGACAAGGAGCATAAAAAATATAGCAATATGGCGAAAGAAATAATCTCCAATTAATAGAATATTTCGTAGCTGTGTATACAATTGAAGAGTGGTCCTTTTTGAAGTATGGCATTTGGTTGTAATTTTCTCAAGGCAAGTGGAAACTGTTATGAGTAAAGCTAATATAATAAATACAATTGTTGCAATAAAACGAAGAAATTCTGCTACACAAACAAATGCAAGAATAAAACGGACCCAGAAAACGATAAATATAACGGTAAGGCTTCTATCATATGCTGACGGAATAAACAAATTTAAAATTTTGTAATAAGGGTCAAGTTCTAATATGGTCACAGATAAAGGGAGAATGAATGCAACTGCAACAAATTGTAGGTTTAACCCAACAAGAAAAATACCAGCCCAATCCTTTGATTTGCTTTTACGAAAGTGGTAAACTGAAAATTAGTAAGCAATTAAGAATTGACTCAAGACCTTATAAAAGTTTTTCAAAATAATTTGACACATACTTACATTTACGCTCAATCTGTAACATTTGATTTATCAAAATGTCCATTGCAGTTGATTTCAAGTAGATAAGATATGTGGCAAACTCAAGAATTGCGCAAGAGCAGATAAGAATTGCAAAAACGATGGACACAACGTTTACTGAGGAACCTTTTTGATAGAATTTTATAACTGGTATTGCCAATCCAGATCCAGTTGTAATTAGAAATGTAAAACAAATTATTGAAGTTAAAAATGGTATGTACTTTAATTTAAAAATACTGTCCATTTTACAGAAAAATATTCCATTTTTTGAAAAAATGTAAAACGGGTATGGATACATGAGATGAAAAACAATCTGATTTATTTTCACAGCTTGTTCTATGAGCGGTGTAGCGAAAGTGTTTTTGCAAGTTTTCATAATTGATTATGTAACCGTACGAATAAGTCAAAACTGTGTTTATCCAAATAATGGTCAAATTTCAGAAACGCGTACAGTGGGTGCACTACCACTTAAATGTTACAATATAAAATGTAAAACGTTTGATGAAATTTAGTACTAAAATACAATCGGTTTTATAGTAAAATATGAGACTCAAGTTTTCAATTTTAATGTTCCCTTCTCTCACAACAACCCGAATATGTGCAAATACATGTTTTTAAGTTTACAGCCAAGTGTTTTTTTATTGAAACTATTTGGCTTTCAATACGAATCTCAAAACTGTTTATTAGTTTGTACGCAAGCATGTATGGTGTATAAAGGGAGACAAAATGCTGCTTAAATCTCACGCATTTATACAACTAGGATTAAAAAGACCTATTTGTTTTTGTTATTTGACTAATAATAGATATTTATCATTAAATAATGTATTTGCAGAATGAACAACACAAAAAATTGCGTTATCGTTGCCCCAATATAACTTTACAATTACCATTCCTAAATAAGTTTATTTCGAACATGTTTGTTGCTCTAAACGCAATTTAAATGTTAATTTTAGCTTCAAAAGTTCAAATAAAAATGGTTTTACTGTAAAATCATTTTCGATGAACGATATCAGCATAATCCAGCTTATTTATCATGAGAGGTTTATGGTACAAAATAGAATAAAAAACAAATATCCGACATTTGTCGTTTTATTTTTGTAAACATGAATATTTTTTAAAGTTTTGTAATGAGTTCGGCCAACTAGAGTATATGCCCTTGTATTTAACCTTTAGGGGCTTGAAATTAACCTAGTAATGATTGGAAACTAACATAAGGTAAATAAGAAAAAATATCAATATTCTTTTTTAATTTTTGTAATACATTATCTGTATTTCTATTCCATATATTCCAGTCTTAGGAAAAGTCAAAGAATCGATCATAGCCCAGAATGGTTTAACTTAATTTCGATTTCAAAAACATCTCAATTTAGAACACACGCTTGTTATCCAAGACGGATACTAGTATTATAATTTTCACTGCATAAAAACTTCATAAAAATAAATGGGATAATATATTAGTGTAAAATAGTTACACATCACGTTTATTGATGCATTTTTATAAAGTAACCTTCAAGATATACGCAAGTTAAAAATGGAAATTCCAAATATTAAGTAGAGTAACCAAAGTGTATGACAACAAAAATAGTTTAGATTGTTAAAGCAACAAAAATATGAATATCTAGATTATTTATCAATATGAAATCCGATCTGATGGTACACATAGGGGTTTTTGCTCTGATCCGACCAATTACATATTGCCATAACTAAATATATAGTCGTCACAGACAGCTATATTTAATATAGAATTGTAGCCTAACGTGCAACTTAAAAATACGCAAAGGCATTTTTAAGTAACTGATTTAGTTTCAGAGAAACAGTTCATCACACCTAAAAGAAAATATCTGACAAAAGTCAAACTAAGGTGTTTGACAAGGTTTCTATGATTCAAACGTCTGTCGTTGGGCTAGTTCATAAACAGATGGCACAAACTTTCGCTAAATATTTAGCCTAGCATTAGACTATTCTAAAATGCTATCATAATCATCTCTACCACTTACCAATTGCAAATTAGCAAGAAGTAACTAAAACCATTTTTCATTTAAAAATACCAATTTTGTAGAAAATATAACGGAAGTTTCACTGAAAAGTAAAGACCCTGCATGTTCCCTGATAATGGTCAAAGTTAAGACAATTGTTGGCAACATATTGGTGCCAAGACATCAAATGTTCAACTCTTCGTTTAGTTGTACTATAATGTTGAACAAAATTTCCCATGTTAATTTCACCAAAAGCGCAAATTCAGATTTGGCTAAAAATCGTGCCCTCTAGAATTTAGGTAAAAGAGACTTTATCGACAAGTTGATGATTGGGACTGAAAAATGCACTCAATTTAACGCATGTTTGAACAATATTTTAATTTATTTTGTCGAAATAAAAAATTCTGTGGGACCCAAATCATTGTTCCAAAAAATCAGCCCAGAAATCATAATATGACTTTTTGGGACAAAACCCTGTGCCGTCCATGCTAATGCTGCTAGTTCAAAAAGCTTTTGCTCACATTTTAATTTCACTTTGGGCTACACAAAAATAACAAATTCTAGTATGTACGACTTTTGGATTTTTAGTTATGGCAATATGAATTTGGTCGGATCAGAGCAAAATCCCCTATGTAATTATCGGAGCATCAAATGAATTCGCTAGAATTCTTGTATCCACAATCGATGGAAACTGAATGTAGACCTTAACATTGGAAAATTCGATTTGGAATATGTCAATAGTTAATAAATTGCTGTACATACTCAATAATTGCGTTGCCAAGTAATCATAGTTTCCAATATTTTCACTCGGAGGCGCATACGAAATCATACTATCCACTATTTTAAATATTGGATAACACAGAAAACCTTTTATTTCAGTTTGAAACGTTTTCTCAACAAATGTATTGTGATAACGGGTAAAATTGTTTAATATATTCTGTATGGATTCAAACGTAATGGTACAACATATTCTGTACTTATGTTTGGAAGCAGCATTAAAATACTGAATTTCTAACGAGTTTTAAATGTCCTGCTCATTGAATATTATAGTTTCAAGAGAAAGGTGGAATATCTTCGGAAAGGTAGTAATAAGTAATATGTTTTTCTATGTAACTCCATTGACGGGAAAACCCAATGGAGAATTGAATTAAATTTTCAGGGTCTCTTGCTGTTTATTCAAAAGCGGGAGTTTCATTGCAGGTATGTTGACTGGCATCAACTTCATTCTTGAAATGTGCCAGTGTCCACCAAGATTCTGTAACATAAATTTAAAAAAACTTGTAAGCACATTTTTCATTACATTTCATTATAATTAAGTACATTATTACTCACTTACATCCAACAAAACTGTTTTATGATTACTGTTCCACTTCTCAAACTGGGCTTTTAGCTCGCAAGCTGTTCCTTTTACTTCTTCGACTTTAATAAAAGGCACAATTAACTTTGAGCGAGTAAAATTCGTGGTTAATAAATATCCTGGTTTGATAAATTTTTCAATGGCGAGCCAACAATAATGTCTCGACTATACGTTTGTGCCCAAAACTAAAATATGTAGTTTATAAGTTTATCTGAAGTTGGATGTACTCATAGATAAGAAACGAATACAGAACTGAAATTCTATAACAGTTAAACTTCGTTCATAAGGTGAGGGCAGAAATAAATCCAAAATATGGTATTATGGATCAATTTCCACAAGAATCACTGATAAAGGGAGAATGAATGCTACTGCAACAACTTGTAGAATCATCCCAATCAACAGACCCAGCCAATCTGTCGATTGTCTTTCAATAAATTTGTAATTTGGTAATAAATATAAGTTGGGAAGAATTTTAACCATTTTAAACGCAATTTTAGACAAACTTTCATTTACGCTCAATGAGTAAAAGCTGATTTACAAGCAATTCGAATTGAGTTGTTTTGTTGTAAATTGCATATGTTGCTAATTTTAGAAAGGGACATAGGCAGAAGAACAAAGAATACACGATAGACAAAACGTTTATAGTGGAATCGTTTTTAAACAGCTTGATAAATCGTAATGACAAGCAACAACCAATCGTAATTACAAATGTTAGGAAAAATATGGAGACAAGAAATGGTATATAATTTAGCTAGAAAATGCTGTTCACTTTGAAGTAAAATAATCCGTTTTTTGAAAAAATATAAAATGGATAGGGATACAGGATACAGTATATGGAAAACAGCTGATTTATTTTTACGGCCTTTTCTATATGGGGTGTGGCAAAAGTGTTTTTGTTGCTTTTCATGATTCATTAGAATCCTAAAAACGCTTAATTTGGGTTTTGTTCAAATTATTCGTGGTCTAGTACATTTAATTGCACAACATTTATCACCAGATGAAGATTACTAAGTTCAATTTAAGTTTTTGAGCAAAATCTGACGTAAGATTTTTCGTCAAAGAGTTGCTAGTAAGAACTACACTGCTTCTTGCAAAATTTAACGAGCTAGGTTTGGATAACCCCTAGTGTATTCAACAAAATGTTTTAGAAACTAGAATTTATTGCAGTAATGGCTCAGACATGTCTAGTTTTATGATATACTTGTGTGCAACTTATTTTCGTTACTAAGTAAAGTAATATATATTCTTCACTAAGATAATATTTTTTAATAATTGAATAAAAAAGGCTATATTAATGTTTTACAGATATTTCACAACCTGTCTTTGCTACAGCTTTTTAATATATGTCTTATAATTGTAGAAAAAATTTGTAATCCATCATTTTTATGTATTTATCCTTATTATGTATGTATTTCATATGTTTATAGATTCTGAAATAAAATCTACAATCTAAAAAAATAAACTTTTTTATCTAATGGACAGCATTTATAGTCAACATTATCAATAAAATAAAGCTTATTAATTATAATTAATATTTAAATTGTGGTTGAAGCAATCTGTGGTAGGATCTGTATCCTTTTTGGTTGGTTGGTTTGTTCTTTTTTTATAAAGTTTTATTGCTGAAATCATGCGGCGTATAACAATGATCAATAATTTAAATGTCGGTGAAAAGGCCGTTTGAATGCTCTTTTCACATAGCTTGTGTTTGATTATGATATCCTTGAGCCCGATTTCTGAACCCATGGGGTCACACTTATCTAAAAGGACAAATGATTCGTGATCTACTCGACGAGGGATTTCGATTGCGCCATTGATGTGTAATCTTTTGATCAATATGAAAACTTTCGAGTTTGAGTACCTTTTACCCTGTGGTTTGACTCCGAGGGCTGAAAATCCACAGGCTCAGTTATTCGCCGTTCTGCTCGCTATTTTCAAATGCATTACTATGCACACAGAATACGGCAGTAAAAAGTTAGCACGATGGCAAGGCAGCGCTAAACTTAAAAAAGCTGAGCTCTCTCGTACTCACGCAATGTAAGTTAAGTTACTAATGTGCGGAAGAGGTCAGCTGTTTTAAGTTTTGGGCTGTCTTGACTTCGTTCTATCTTTTTACGGTCGGATTCTCTGTGCATAGAAATGCATTTGAAAAAAAGCGAGCAGAACGGCGAATGATTGAACAGGCTCCTTGCCCTTGACCGTAGTAACCCACAGGCCAAATTTGAGCGAAATCAGTGGATGCGGTCTTGAGTTATCGCGTTCACAGACGGACAAACGGACAGATAGACAGACGGGAAAATATGGAAAAGTTAATACTTGCTGACGCTTCGCTTTCAGCTGCCTAATAAATACATGTCATATTTAATGAAATGAAATGTATACGGCAAGATAATTGTTAAATAGTAAACAGCTTTAAAAACGATCTAGTACTGATGTTTTTATTAGTGGAATCACTTATCTAACTTTAAAAAAATCAAACAAAGATACTAGTTTCATATTTACACAGTAAATTTAAGTAACAGATGCACGATTTATTCTCAGATTTAAAACACTTTCAATTTATTTTAAGGATAACCCAATGTTCCTTCATTTTACAACTGAATTTGTTACGGTTCAATCAGCAAAATTGCATTGGTTACGTTATTAATTAAAACCTGATAATAATTAACTTCCGCAGCTTGGTTTAAAGTGAAGTGCACTCCGAACCTTAAAGGTAGCAAACGCTGCGATCTCCATCTTATAAAATGGTAATAAGTCATTTTGTTTCTGTTAAATGTGTGATAAGCAGCTCTTCTTTGTAGAACAAATTTCTGGCTAAACTCACATATTTCCACCACATGTGGTAAAATTAAGACTAAACCAGCACTTGTAAATACTATTACAACACAAGCCACAAAATTTACATAAATGGGCAGAATATCACCACACTTCAGTATCGTCCACAAAGTTACAGTAATTAAAACTTGGACAAGAAGCATAAAAAATATAGCAACATGGCGAAAGAAATAGTCAACAATTAATAGAATAATTCGTAGCTGTGTATACAATTGAAGAGTGGTCCTTTTTGAAGTATGATATTTCGTTGTAATTTTTTCAAGACAATTAGCTACCGTTATAAGTAAAGCCAATAAAATAAATACAATTGTTGCAATAAAACGAAGAAATTCCACCACAAAAATAAAAACAAGAATAAAACGGATCCAGAACACGACGAATATAATGGAAAGGCTTCTATCATATGCTGACGGAATTAAAAATTCTAAAATGTGGTAATATGGGTCAAGTTCTAATACAGTCACAGATAAAGGGAGAATGAATGAAACTGCAACAAATTGTAGGTTTAACCCAACAAGAAACATACCAGCCCAATCTCTTGATTTGTTTTTCCGAAACTTGTAAACTGAAATTAAGTAAGCAATTAAATATTTATTTACGCAAGATGTTTTGAAAAGATTTTCAGAATATTTTGACACAAACTTACATTTACGCTCAATAAGTAACAGTTGATTTATCAGAATGTCGATTGCAGTTGATTTCATGTAGACTACATACGTGGCAACTTCAAGTACTGTACAAGAGCAAATAAGGATTGCAAAAACGATGGACATAACGTTTACTGAGGAACCTTTTTGATAGAATTTTATAACTGGTATTGCCAATCCAGATCCAGTTGTAATTAGAAATGTAAAACAAATTATAGAAGTTAAAAATGGTATGTACTTTAATTTGACAATGCTATCTATTTTACAGAAAAATGTTCCATTTTTTGAAAAAATGTAAAATGGATATGGATACATGAGATGAAAAACTATCTGATTTATTTTCACAGCTTGTTCTACAAGTGGTGTGGCGAAAGTATTTTTGCAAGTTTTCATGATAAATTTTATAATTGTAGAAATAGCTCGACTATATGCTTATCCAGATATCACACCAAATCCAGTCATAAAAACAATCAGTTTCACAAGGTTTCCAAATTTAAGGCTCAAGCTTTTGTATTTTAATGTTTTCCTCTCACGTAACGGCCAGAATATGTGCACATAAATATTTTTTAATTGACAGATTACTGTTTTTCTGTGGAAACTATTTTGCTTGCAATAGCATTCTGAAAGCTTGTTTCTTAGTTTTTACGGGCACATAAATGTTGTATAAACTAGAATATAATGCTGCTTAAATCTCGGGCATGTATACTGTTCGAATTTAATTGTGTCAGCTTGTTTTTGAGACTTGAGAAAATGACAGATATTTATCCTTAAATAATGTAATTTTAAATTTAAATATCAAATCTTAGTTTAAATGAGAAAAATTTAAAGGCAAATAATTTCACGTGGAAACCTTTTTTGATGAAAGATATCAGCCTAATCCAGCTTATTTATCATAAGAGTTTTATGGTTAAAAATAGAATCAAAAACAGAAATCAGCCATTTCCTCGTATGACTTTGGTAAACATAAATATGTATCAGAGCTTTGTAATGAGTCCGGTACACGTTAATACATGTGCTTCTATTTTATTTTAATTTTTAAAAAATAAACGTAACATTGATAGGCAACTGAGATTGTATAAGTTAGGAATGGAAATGGAAAACCATGGATTGGTTATCTTGGTTATTTTTTGTGGCCGCAAATTTCTCTTTCTTGTTAGTATTCTTAGCATTTAAGGTATCAAATGTATGGGTCAAAATACTTGAAGAGGTTGTAGATCAAGGCAGTTCTCTTGCAAAGTCACATAGAAATATTGCCATTTCATTTTTTATAGGGAGTTTTGGAAACGTATTCTTAAGGCAATTCTATTTTTCTGATATGGTTTCTAATTTAACAAGGCCATCACAGCCAAAAGCTCCTAAAAACCTGAGCGAGCTTTTAGATATACAGAAGCAAATACCATTAGTGGCACACAATTATAATCATAATATTTTAAAAATTTATTTGACAATAGATGCAGAAAAGGTTACATCAAGACTGTATATGCTTATTCATCGAGTGCAAAAAGCTGTATACGTCGTCCATGAATTACTCTACTTTATTAGTCATGCAGCATTTGGGAAGTTGCAAATACGCAAATTGTCTCCGCAACCGAATGATACAATTCTTAACAGTAGCATGGAAAAATATTTGCCCTACGATTTTGCAGTAAAGCTGCTTGCGAGAGACATGGCTGTGTTTGAAGTTATATTTACTCTGATTGTGACCCAAGCCAAGTTGAGCAAAGGATTTAAGTTCGTAAAAATTGATGATCTACCTTTAAAGAGCAGAACCAAATATTGGGTAATTCCGCGCCATCAGCTTTATAACTATGTTGAAAAGTTCATCACACAATTGGTTGAATCAGGTATTCATGCTGAAATCGTGCAACTAAATGAGTGGAATAAAGTGCTAAATGATTATAATGGAAACAAAAATGAATGGTCGAAAACAATGGGAACATCCTTAAGACGTGTTGAAGCACTACCTGAACATCCGCGATGGGCAGCAATTTTTTTCTCGGAATCAAACTTATGGAAGAGTTCCTATGAGATTTAGTGGAAGCTCTTCAAGTCACTTCGTTGTTTTTAGTTTAATGACAATTGTAGCCTTTTTGGCATTACATATGGAAATGTTTCGACAGTATGTTTGAATTAGAAAGTTTTTTCTGCAAAGCTGTTAACGCGATGTTGAATATACTTAAAAAATATCTTTTTATTATATAATAAACTCAAGCACTCAAAATTATCGTATGAAAAAACGTATCGTATCGTAACGTAAGTTTGTGACTTTTTTCCTGGACTAAATGCACTAAACAATACTCAGTTTCATAATAATTTCAGTAACATACATTTAGTCAAGTTATTTTCAAGCACCTTTTGAGTCTCAATTGTTGCCAACATACGATTCGCCTGCAATCATTGCCAAAATCTTACCAAAATGCATAAGCATATATCAATTCGTTCTCGGCCTACGCACAGGACTAAATAACTCAACAAATATACTACTGGCTTCCTTTGAGCTTCGACTCGCGCTACTATGCTGTGAGCTCGATGATTACAAGTTATTTCGTAATGTATCACATTGTCCATTACAAAATAACACGCAATAATTGAGCTCACAGTGTAGTAGCGCAATTCGAAACTCAAAAGAAGCCAGTAGTACTCATATCACATTTGTAGCACAAGTTTACTATTCTTTTAAACTCACGTGTACTGTTCCTTACAAAACTCACGTGCTCGCACACGCAACTTACGGGATAAGACAAAATCTAATTACATTAAAAAAGAAATTTAACATAAAAGTACTCCAAACACCCCAACAAACAAAGACTTCAGCTTTACGACACTGGTAAACTCGTGTGTGTCGTAAAAATCGAAAACAGATATTTTGGTAATGGGGTCAAAAACCTCTGACATGACTTCATGCCACGTCTTTGCTGCACATGTCAATATGCTCATCAATTTATTTACTTTTTTCTTCATGTCTTCCCATGACTAGTTTATTATTTTTTATTTTATTTTAAAGGCAATTGTCGTATATTTTTATGATCGTTGGGTAGAACCTTTTAAACATCGATTTCGAATTCAAGTTTAACTAAACATTAAACGCAAACGGTTTTTTTTAGAAATTAATAAACTTTGCAAAGTTAACTAATTGTTTTCACACTTTGCAAATTAAAGTGAACTTAAAACTACATGAAAACTAGAAAACCTTTGCGTCAAATAGGACACATTTTCCTTTTTTGCGTTATTTGAGCAACTTGAATTGAAGATAGGAACTGGTCAATGGGATATTATGTATCTATAATTTTGGTGCTATATCTATAGCTGCATTTTTTGGTGGTTACCGTCAGTATATTGTTTATTGGGACAGTACCTATTGTCGATGTGTTTTTGTAATAAATTAACATGTTACATCTACCATTCGTAAGCCAAGCGAGTTACAAAACAATACTCAAAAGTTATATGAAGCGATAGGTTGAGTCAACTACTTATCTATGTAACGCTTGTTTATTCCTTAAGAGCGTTTATTTGTTGGAATAATATTTTTTCCAAAAAACACTAGATCTTTTCCAAAGTATATGGTTACAATTTACAACAGTATATAACGGCAGCTGAAAAACTATTACTACATTTAGCTCAAGAGAAAGCTTATGTTCAAACTTTTGAGCTATAATCTGTTATTACAAAAGTACAAAACCAAGTTCTGATTCTTATATTAAATACACTTAAATATGAATTCCATATTAATTTGTGTATCTTTACTAATTTGTTTGATCCAAAAACAAGTAGAAGCCACAAGTTCTTCTACCATTGGGTTACTTAAACTAGCAAAGTTTGATGAACTAATGAGCCACGTTAGTCACTGCACGTTTGTTTCCATACGTTCATATCAAGAATCTACATGTGAGCTTAAAAGCTTGGAATCGTTTTGTAACAATTTCACAAAGACTATTCAAGAAGAATATGGATCACCTTTAATCTCCTTTCAAGCTAATTCTACACTGTCCCTGCACCAAATGAATTTGAGTGCATTGAACATAGGAAAACAATCGTATTCTCGATGTACAGTGTGGATTCAATACGACATGGTTCTGATACCTTTGACATTAACAAGCTTGAAGCCAAATATTTTTGTTTTATATTCGAATTTGGAGAGCTTGGATTATAAATTTCAAAGATGGCAATGGGAAAACAAAGCTTCGTGGCTGCGAGTTATTGAACCAATGTTTCTTAATCCTATGGTCATTATTCATAAAAATCCGTCCTCAAGTGACATTGAAATCGTGTGTATTTATTGCAATCAACTCAAAATTATAAAAACGTCAGTATTTATAAAAAAATACAAAGATAATTTTAGTCACTCGATAACAAACTTTAACCACGAGTTGAATACAAGAAATCTCCACCAAAATACTATAGCTTATGAGAGACTCAACTCGGTAGATATTTCAAGATGGATAAAAAATTCTTGTTACCAGTACCCAAAACGAGGTCACATACACGGCAAATTATGTTTTATGTTTGTATTGAAAAAATATTTTAATTTCACGCTTTCGAAATTTTACAAAGTATTTTCCTGGGACTTTAAAATAACTTCCGAGGTAACCGTTTCTTCAAATAATCTTAAACTAGCAAAGTCCTGGCTTTCATGTGACCAAAACGAATTGGAATTTGGTTTCATGTCTGCTTCACTTAATACAAATATTACTGCCAATGATGTTTACTTTGAACCATTGGAATTATCTTCGTGGCTATTAGTTGTGTCAACTGCTATTTCAATTTCATGTGTGCTTACTTCAGCAAAGTTTTTTAGACAAAAGCCAGCATGTGCTTTTACACGGTTAATTAGTAACATAATTGTGGTAACAAAAAATGTAATAGATCAACCAACAAGTACAAACGACACGAATGGCACACGATTAAAAGTGAATACATTGATTTTATGTTGGTGGTGCTTTTGCTGTATGCATGCAAACCATACTTACAAAGCAGCAGTTTTTTCAGGGAATCATCTTCAGGAAAGGAACCGATATCCTCTGAATACAGAAGAGATGGTCGAGTCAACTTGGGAAAAGCATAGCACAATAGGTTATGAAATTTCTGATATTAAAGGAACTATGACGGAATCTTCGGATTGCGTCCTTCATTACGTTACAAATCATTCAAAAAACCACACCAAAAATAACGCCACAATAACCAAATTTACGAAAGACGTGATTTGTGACATACAGTCGAACTATGATGCAGTTTACAACTTAAATGAATGGCCTTTAACTGGAATACGTTCAATTAAAAACGATTCATTTAAACAAAACTTGATTTTGGTAAACCCGATTGACCATCTATTTCATATTGAGTTAGGTTTGAAAGCTGTGAACACTAAAGTAAAGTTGTCCAAGGTTTATAAAATTCCCGAAGCAACTATTCCAAGCTTTTGGATAATTCGTGGAGGAGGAGTATTTGCGTACTTGCTCATTGACGGTTTACAAACATTATCGGAATCTGGTTTGGGAAAGTTGTGGGAAGAAAATGAAATAATAAATATCAAAACACAGAGTATTGAGAATATTTTCGAGGCTTACAAGTTTCGAAGTTCAACGTCAAGATATCATCCAGAATACAAAAACGTGAGTTACATGCTGGCGTTATCAAATGGACCACGGAGTTCTCATGTATATGAGCCTATACCAAAATCTGTGTATTTGGAGGGACTCAAGTACGTACTTTGGTTTATTGGCTTATCAGGTCTTACATTTATTTTTGAATGTTTTACTGGGAAACGGATTTCGTTTTAACAAATAAAGGGTTTATATTGGAGCATTAGAATACACGGAGCATATTTCTTGGACCTTTTTGCGTTTCAGGTTAAACGTTTTCGGGAAATCATATATCATTGCTAATAATCCAATGTTAAGTTAATGTATTCTACCAATTTAAGTAGTTACTCGGCTCAAATTTTTGAATTTTAGTAGGCATAAGATTTGAACTAAGCAGTTTCTGCAATCCTTGATAAAACTTAAACCCATGTCATGTCTGTGAAAAGCACACCAGTCTCCTAGATCATAAACACACACATTAGGAACCGACAGCAATTTTTCACTTTTTTCAATAATTTATTTTTTTAAAAAAACCTTTTTCTAGAATCAATCAAATATAATATGTATTGCTTCATTTAAGGCAGAGAAATTCAATCTGTTTTACCTTCGATCACTAAGCCTTATTCTAAAGCGTCAAAGAAAAAATTATATTGAATTAAGTGAAATATCATTAGTAATATTTGTTCATTTGGAATTTTTTCGATGAACTGGGCATCAAATATGGTTAGCGGTCAGAAAAGTTCTGCCTATGTATGTTAAAATATTGTACACGTAAACTATTACCATAAGTCAAGTATGCTGCCATAAATATAACATTTTAAATGAAATCTAAACAATGTTGATTATATATAAATTCCAGAACTTTAATGTCCAGTGGACGGTTGACGAAATAAAATTACGCGTGGTGGCCCATACATACACTGCACCGCTGCACTCACGTACCCATTACAGTCATTAGACTGTCGCTGCTCTCCTTCTATTTTTTCATGCGTGTTTGCTTCTTTTTTATGTTTAGCTCTGCCAAAAAATGAAATTGTTTATACGAAAAGCAGTTAAAGTTTGTTTAAATTTTTAAAACGAGTTTGTTTTATTAGTTACAGTTTAAAGAATTTTACCGCGAATTGGTCAAATTTATGTGTTAAAAGCTTTCAAATTATGGACTAACCTAATAAAGACAATGAATGGTTGTTGATAATTTGTTAAATATATCACTTTTGTTTTATGAAATTAGTAAAATTTAAAAAAAATTATTGGAAATAACATGGTTCTTGTTATTTACATGTATTTAGGGTAAATTCTATACAAAAAATACTTGGATTCGGAAAATGTAACTACATGTTTAAAAACTAAATTATTTTTTTTAGTTTTACTTACAAAAATTACATAAGAAAGTGTAATAATGTTAAAGATATAGTTATCATACTTGATTGTGCCATAAATAATACACTTCATGCTTCAATACAAAATCTGATCAGATGGTACGATAACTGGTACATCAAATACATCTGCCAGAATTCTCTTATCAAGACGCGATTGAAATTGAATGTAAACTTTTATGTGTGGGAATACAATTTGAAAGACTTCTCGCATCAAAAATAAATCACTATAGGAACTAAATAGACTATTCCTTAAGTAAATGTTATTGGCATAAATTTCTTCCTGAGGGGCATACCAAATCATAATGTTCAAAAAAGAAAAGACCTGTGGACACAGGTTTTGTTCAAACTCATTTTTAAATGTGTTTTCCTTGATGGAATCCCTGGAAAATCTATCAAATACACGCCGAAGCATTTCGTACTCTACGAAACATCCTATTTTGTACTTTTGCTTGGCAATTATAGTAAAGTTTTGAATTTCTATGGATTTGGTGAAATCATTTGTATGAAATATTATTGCTTCGAGAGACATTGGCCCTATTGTAGGATATGAGAGTAAAAGAGGTCCAATATAAGCTTCTAGTTGGCTCCATTGTTCACCGATTCCAGGTGTTAGTATGATAAAAACTTTAAGTAAATCTTGCTGGGCTTGAGTTGAAGACTTCCCAGTGCAAATATGTCCTTTGTCTCCATTTTCTAAGTAGTCTTTGAAACGTGCCAGGGCTCTCCATGACTCTGAATAGAAAATCAAGCTTAATATAACAAATTTCTTTTTATACAAATTTGCATTGAATGAATAACCAAATAAACAAGTCATGACAGGTCATGAGAGTGAATACGTAGATGAATGTATATGCCTCGTATTTTGTATTTGTTCGCCCCACGCAAATTGGAGCAATGTGTGGAGAGTCATAAAGTTTAACCAATTTTTCTGACGAAATAGAAATATTTCGACCTGTAGTTCCTTGACAAAAGTTGATTTACATTGACCCCTCTATCGAATTATACAATAAAAATATTTTGTCCCTTAGCCAACATGTGACTTTTTTGACCCTGCTGTCCCAAGGGGGTTTGACCCCGGAAGCTGAAAATTTCTATTGATGGAGTACTTGACCTGAAGTGTCTGTGTGCCAAGCTTGAAGTAAATCGGTTGACGCGTTTCAAAGTTAGAGCGCTCACGGGCAGACGGACAGACAAACAAACTAAAATTATATTTACGATGAATATATTCATTTACGTAATAAATAAAATCAATCCTGAAAAACAGGTTCATCCCACCGAAGCAACATAAATTTAAAAAAACTGACCCAAATAATTACTTACTTTCATCCAACAAAACTGCTTCATATTTAGTATTCCACTTTGTAAACTCATTCGCCAAATCACACATGTCAATTCTCGTTTCCTCAACCTTAAAAAATGGTATAATATTTTGGAAACGATGGGTGCTCTTTGGAAAGTATTCGCTTGATAAGTTTTGCATTAAATTTCCAACAATTACATCACGTTTTTTTATGTTCGCCCACGATAACGCTAGGTAGTTGAAGAATTTGTCCGATTTGTCGTTAATTTTGCCGATGATTCTTTCTGAAGCATAAAAGTACTCAGAAGACGCCTTAACAGCATAGCCAAGTATGGCATAGTTTTGACTAAACCATCCAAGTTTAACATCTTGTGTAAGTTTACCACTACCTGTTATTAGCAAAGTTGCATTTTCTGAGATACCATATAACTTATTTTGCATGTCAACGTCAAACTGTTCTAAGAATACTGGGAAATGGTATCTTAAATCATATTCGACACAAAATATTAAAAAATCTGCATGTGAAACTTCCCGTAGAACTAAATCATTTTGTCTGACTTTTATCCCACATAACACCAACCTGTATTGCACGATTTCCAAAATAAAGAGAAACAAAGTTTTTCACATGATTCACGATTATAAAATCGTTATGAGTATTCCCATATTTCACTATGGAAGATTGTCGTTCATATGGGGACACAAATCGAAGTGTAATAGATGCCAACGAACCAAGTATCTTTATTTTATTATTTGTGGTAATGTTAAGTTGCAAACTGTAAAAAATATCTGCCATCCGATGCTACATAAAGTCTCCATAGGTTCGATTTAGGTATGGAAGTGATAAAGAAATTTTAACTGGTGAGGATCCATCTGGTTTTAGCTGATGCAGCAAATCAATGACTGGAAGAATGTCTTGTATTTCGTTCAGAAGAATATCTTCGAAACACCAATTTTTTATGACGTTCAATATAATCCAATAAATATTTTTTCTCATAATTTGACTATCAATTACTTACCACTTTCATAATACACAATCGAAGACCAACCCAGAGCTTCTTTTAAGATTGCTGTGTTATTCAAAGTTTTCTCCTTAAGAACCTTGTCAACTTCATTGGTTAAGTTTTGCCCAAAAACTTGCGGAATTTGAAAATTTGTTCGTGATACCAAACTGTTGGAACATTTTCCAAATTTGGGAAACGAAATGTGAAAAACTACAAGAAGAATCGTCCAAGTAATGCTACTTGGTTTTGCCATTTTTATGAGAGGATTAATATATTACACTATTATGGAGTTTGACTGACTGCTAAATAAGAAATGATTCATTCAACATGTAGTCATTTCTATACATTCAATTGTAAACGAAAAGCCGCAGTGAGCTGTGAAGATTTATACTTTAGAGCAGGACAGGAAGAAGATAAGAGGTGGAAGTCGAAGCTGATAGCTTTATTTGACTCGCATTTTTTCTGGGTTACGTGTTTTCGTGCTGTAGAAACGTGCTGTATCTTCTATCTAAGGAAACAGATAAGAACAGAAAGCTTCCACGACGAATGATTTTTTGGATTACGGTTATTTGTAATATTCAGGTGTTCTCTTAAACCACAGCTGCATTTTTGTTGTAGGGTTTTGTGTGTCAAATAGGATACATTTCATTTGCTTGCTAATACTCTTGAACTAAATCGGTTTTGAACTTACAAAGTCGACTATTTTTGTCATTAAATCCATACAAAAGTACCTGTCATTGGGTAGGTTGGCTAGTTAAAAATGTGCATAGCTCGATAAAACGTAGAAATCATAACGACTTTTGCCAAGATACCACAAGTCATATATGACCAAATGTCGCCAGTGGTCCAAAAAAGTTAAGGCATTTCATTACTACATTACGTGACATGTTATGCTATCACTTACTAGGGAACTCAAAAAATGCCGCTCGCAAACCAGCAAGTGAATAATCGATTCTGGATCATTTTTAGTCGTAGATTACGATTCTGCAATCGTTTTTGTGTAAAACACATAAACGAATTTACTACGAGCACTTAAAGTTCTTCCAAAGCTATGTATAATTAGCCCTACTCGCCGAATACTTTATTGATCTATCGGAATTCCATAATTTAAGGCCGGAAAATAGTATTTTAAATCGAAATCAAGTTAAAAGAATGGTTTCTGGCAAAATTACCAACAAGCCGTACTTAATTTTCAACATTAATTTCAGATTAACGTTATAATTTAAATAATGCGTATCTCTGTGGTAAACATGTTTGTTTGTTTTACACAAAAAGGATTACAGAATCGTGATCTACGACAAATAATGACCCGGAATCGACTATTCACTTCCTCGTTTGCGAGCGGCACTTTTTTTAGTTCCCGTGTTAGTTATTTTTTTGCCTTTTCTCACTGTTTTGCTACACATTGCTAATATGGTTTATAGCAGTTATATCTGAGACAATTAATTCTGAAGTCACCTTTTCCAAGTTTTGAAATTACAATATTCTAACCATATATTCAGAAAAACCAAACATCATATGGATGCCATTATACCGATTTTATATAAGCAGATAGCATAGTCTAAATAAAATTTCTATCTGTTTGAGATAATGTATTTATGGGTCTAGTTAACACGCAAAGTTGTCATACATTT
>JAQFXM010003067.1:0-21746 GCA_034693345.1 Entomobrya multifasciata | reverse complement strand
CTATTTATTTAAGCTTGTAGATAACCACGTAGGGTTATCTAGCAGCGTGTTGTGTAGGAGTCAACATAACATCACAGATCCACCTCAGCCTTGCCGCAGAATGGAATTATAAAAAACAACAGTCATGACATGGTACATGGTACCTTTAGTAAATGTCAAACTGTAGGTCAGTGAAGTCAATAGATATTTCACTACAAAATAAAATGACAAGGCAGACGTTCCCTCAGAAAATACTGCGTTCGTCTTGGGATACCACCACTTTCACTTGGATGGTGGTGTACCGTATATTTTCCAAGTGTTGGAAGTTGGAACATTTGCGTTTTTCGTTGGATGTTAAAATGACGATAAAGATACAACGTGAAAATTACAGAATTAAAAAGCATTGCCCATAACGCCAAAATAAGTCGTTTTCGCTACTTTCTCTATTAAGAGAATTGCAGACTAGAATTTTGTAGCATTTTGCTTTCGCCCCACACACTCCAATCCAATGCAGTGTATGTACACCTAGTCAGCTCACATAAGATCGACACTAATTTTCCTTTTAACAGAGAATGCTGATATATCTATTTAGTTGGATATATTTATGTTTGACCTTATAATAAACCGCATTACGTGACTCCCAAAAATGGAATCTTTGGTCTGTAGCCAGCTTATAATGCCACGAAAAAAGAGTACATACATTTAGATAGGTACTTAACGTAGTACATTTTACTTGGATTTATATATTTTCATGCACACATATATTCCAAAATTTGCTAACCTCTTTGCATGCCATTATTACTATTAGCGAAAAAGTACAAACAAAAGCAGAGAAAAAGTATATAATGTGTAGCATTGTATAAGTATGCATTGTATACTAAAATGTGTACTTTGAAACAAAAAGCTTCCTCTCATTCCGTCTATAAATCTTTTCCTCTTTCACTTGAGTTACTGGTGAAAATCGCTTTCATGTAGTGTGTAGTTGTAAGTAGTTCAAGTATGCATCCTCACCGGACATAAATAGATGTAATGTATACATGAATTACAACTTACTATACAATATGTAGTTATGCAGTATATCTGTAAGTCATTATGAAATGAATAGATGTTAGTATCATAATTGAACCTGCAAAAAAAGGAGCTTTTAATCTCACAGAGTTTTTGAAACCTTGAGGGTTGTACAAAAAAGCCCATTATCATGTCCAAAAACTTTCAAATGAATTAAAATCTGTAATGACAATTACTTTTTTCACCGTTATTTACGATGAAACTTAACATGGCGAATCCGATAGAGTAGTGAGTATATGTACTGAATGTAAATCACTTTTCAAATTCGAATTCCAAAATCTGCGCAACGTAGTGGCAACATGACATGCTGGTGCTAGGTGGTATATGCAGCGAATTTGTGCTAATGATAGTTCATAGTTACTTGGCTGCATGATTATCATACATACTAGAAAAATTCTGACAAAAGAACCTTCTCGTGCTTGATGTGAATAAAGCATAATGAGACCATTTCATTATTAACAGAACAGTTGAGAAGGATTAAAGCGTAGGTTGTAGGTATTCTGCCAGGGAATAACATTAAACAAGTACTAAGTACTCAGGGCCACAGATAATTAAACTAATTAGCTCTCCATGGCATCATAAAATACTTCAGCTTAGTAGACTGAACTCATTCAACACATCGGCATTGATGTGGACTTATAGACGACTATACTCTGAACTGAACTACTGATCATGCTGGCTGAACACTTGATTTGTAAAAACGGAAATCATTAGAGTTAGTCATGCCAGTTGTTCAAGTGCTTCGCATTATTTCCAAAGAAGCCTATAATGAAAGACCGACCTACGAAAAATGCGTATTATCACTCATCCTGGATTAAAATCAACAACTCACAGGCACTACTGAAATGTGATTAATTACTTTTACTTAGAATGGATTTATTTACTTGGTTTTAGGTTAGGTATCTAAATCCAAAATCCTTCAAACTTGCTAATTTACGGCTTATACACAAAGTATATATACTATATAAAGCTATATGTTATAAGTTATAAGCTAATTGTAAAGTTATTCTTATTTATCTATTTATCTTTATAAAGGTGAGATGTTTTACGTACACTACTTACAACTAATTATTTCTCTTGTTTTCCAGGAACTGGAAATGTCAATGGCTTCTGAGAGGTTTCACGACTTTCACGATGTCATGTTTATGGCTTCTAACTGTCAATGTTTTTATAGATACATACATCAGATGAATATGTAAATACATTCTCGATGTAACTTAAACTTAGCCATTTTATCTTCTAGATTTACATTATTTACACGTTCACGTGCTGAATATCTCGTGAAGTGGTTCATGGTTACATCCTTCGTTTGTCAATATGAATATGGATGTGCTTCACCAGATTTGCGAATAGAAAAGGTGAAAGTTACAAAAGGAATGTGAAATAGAGATAAACGCTCGCTATATGCTATAAAAGTATGTAGGTGGGCTCCTTATTCTTATACCATGACAAGAAAGAAGGACGCGCTAATACTAAGCTAGACAGGCAATGACAGTGACCCATCAAAATAAAACCTTCGTTTACTATCAATCATTCACCGAAGGATACACCAACACCGTACCATACCGATCGTATCGTATGGCTTCATTTTTTTTCTTTTCTAGATCGGGTCCTCTTCGCAAACGGTACTTCCTTCCTTTTAGGAAGGTGCTCATCTTCAATCTCCTCGGTTAAAAGTGTGTTTATTGCCTTTTCGTTAAAGCTTTCACAACAATAAAATGTGTCATTAAATTCGAGAAAATTATTCCTTGTCTTTTTTGTTTTGTAAAAAATCTCCAAAGACATAAACAAGAGAGATCGTGACAAGAGGAGGAATGTTTTTGCATATAATCTTTTCTTCAATACTCAGAACGATAGATATACGACACACTTTCCAACTGCTTTAATCATTGGTTAACATAAAATTGTGTACGTACATGGATCATAAAACATTTAATTTGCTTTTAAAATAATTTTTTCAGCTAATTAAAAATAAAAGAACAAGCAACATCCGTTAGAGAAATTGAATAAGTGGAACATGTACTTGTGCTAACTAAAGATTTCAAGGAACAATAAGATGACAAGAGCTTCACTGTCTGTTAGCCTGCTCAAAAAAGTGTAACGTAAACAGTTCAAAGCTCGGTTACATTCATGATCCACAAAAATATTCTAAGTATTTTTTAAAACCCACAACAGTACTGCGCACAATGATTAGAAGGAAAATCCGTCTTGACAAATTCTTCGTCACACACCCTTCACAACATTTATGCCCGGAAAATGTATTGCTTAAAACCGCTCTGAGCTTAACCACGTCAAGAATATTTCCGTGAACATTACAGAGACCATGGAATTCAAAAGCGCCAACAACAACCCATAAATATCGCAGACGGTAAACTCTTAAAAAGGAAATAAAAAACTATGTGTGTACTAATTTTAGCCAGCAAGCAGTAATAAGAGCGACGTATCAACGTATGCATTTTAGCGTGATATATGGCAAGCGACATATTTTCAGTAACCTACTACCCAAGCAGCACAGATTCCATTTACTGATAATGTTCAGTGTGGCTGCTTATGCTAATTCGTTAATGAAAAATACAAAAGTGAATACATCTTGGCATTGATTAATTTGGAGAAAAATTATGTGAAAATGAAAACCCTGATATCATATCCAAAATGTATACATTCTTTTCATGGTTAACTGAATAAGACACTACATTTTTTACAAATTTAAATTTCAACAATGATAATCCTAAAGATCCTCCCTTTTCAATTCCACTGCAGAAAATAGAATTTCATTTTTGGAATTCCAGACTGATATGAAAAAAATCTTTCAACTCACCTTGGTCAGACCTGAACTCAAAATGTTATTCTCAAAGTCTTGTTGTCTCTCTCTGTTGAAGTCAGTTGAAAACGCAGAGGCGTCACACTTTCAACCCTCACCTCACCGCAACCAAGCAAAAAAATACCAAATGTTACACAATTCTGACAGTATAAAACTTGAATAATTAATACAGAGTAAAATTCACAGTTTACACATTTCATTAATTATTTATAATTCTCAACACCTTCCAACTTCCTTTGCATCACGCGATGCGATATGCGATACGACTAGACTCAAAAAAGGATTGTCTAAAGTATCAACTTCCTGCAGCCATGTTCTTATCACACACCACCACTTCAAAACTTTCACTGCAATCCACTCAAAATACAAAGAGTAGTTTCATACAAATGCAGAATCCTTTTTATTTTTAAATGAAACGTCTATCTGACTGACACAGCTCTGCAAAGAGCAAACTTTCAGAATTTTGCAACGCAACCCATTCAAATGATTTGAAGCTTCTATTAAAATTAATTTTCATTCAAACTTCAACACACAGTTTTTTGGAGACTTTTTGTCTAGTTTTTCTTTTGATGTAGTAGCACATGCATGTGTGCACTAAAAACAATTCCATATCCAATACAATGCAATCCAAATGTATAAATTAAACTAGTGAATGAATGATGCAAGTGTTGATGGGCAGACAGAGGAGACTGACGATATAAAAAAAGAAGAGGGAGAGAAAACCAAATGAAACAGGGATGATCTTGAGTTGAGTTGTTTTTTATATCTTCTCTTCTCTCTCACTCACTCTCAACCAAGGAATTCTTGTGTCTCTTCCCCGGAGTTGAGTCTAATGCACACTGAATGAAACAAGTTTTAGCCATTTCTCTCCTCCATCCACATCACATCCAGCAGCACGACCATAAAAACACAGACCAAGACAGATACGAGCCTCTCTCGTCTTCTCTCTTTTTCTGTGATCTCTCCCATACAGACCGAAATAGCAATAAATAAGTGTTCCAGTGACTCCGGAAACAAGTACATGCATTAGTTGAAAAATAAACCTTTACATATTCTTTCTCACTCAGACTCATAGCTAAGCTGGAAATGTAAGCATAAGCAGTGTGGTGTGTGGTATAAAGGTACTTGAGTATGCATTCGGTTTAGTTAAAGTAAAAGGTATAGGGAGAAAATCCGAATGCTCCCGACTACAAATGTTCACATGAGAACATATTACAAAGAGAAAACCAAGACTTCCACCTCCACATAAATTCACAAAGACAAGAGGGAACAAGTTTGTGTGGTGTAACAAATACAGAGACCAACCGACGAACAATACTTTTCCTGAAAAAAAGGTTTCTTTTTGGATATATTATGATATGGAAATGGAAGTTTTTAGCAATTTGTTATGTATCTATATTTGCTATAAATGTATGTATGTATTATGTATGTATGTAGGATGTAGGATGAATAGAGAAGAAGTGGAGATGAGGAGAGAGAGGAAATAAGGAACTCATATATTAGTTTTTAGGGTATATTGGAACAAATCAACGGTAAGTAGTCAATAATGCAACATCATGAGAACCGTTGGATGGTTTAAGAGGAGTAATTTTCCTTTTTTCGTCAGCTCACTTTCATTTCACACAATATCTACCCAGAACATAAGAAGAGAAAAAACAAGAGAGAAAGAGAGAGAGCTTAAGTTCTCACCTAAAAAGGCTCAGAACGACTCTTGGTGAAGAGACGTGCTTGGATATATGGAGGAGATGCATGGAGATGGAGAGAGAATGGAGAAAGTAGCGTGAACAACTACTGTGTTGCAACACGATGAAAAATGACAAAGTTTGACGTTTTATTCATCCTCTACCCCCGAAAAAAGAAACTTCTCACATTCTTATTCCGTATTCCCATCATTATTGTTGTATCCTATATAATATAGCATGTACTACTCTAGTAGTCTAGTACTTGTAGGTCTGGTCTGGTCAGGGAACAGGGCCACAGGGAATATTAAGTTTGTAACAAAAAACAATTCTTTCTCCTTCTATTCTCTATAATGCTGTTTGAAATAAAGAGAATACAATGTTTGGGGAAAGTAAAGAAAGATTTTTTGCGAGAATGCATAAATAAAAATGAAGAACAAGAGTACTCATAATCATAGCATGGATTAAAAAGTAGGAAACACAAAACACTGTGTATGCATTTATGGAAATATTTAAGAAAACGTTTCTTTTTCTTTATAAGTCTATGCTTTTACACAGTCATATAGAAAAGTGCTCCAGTATTGCATATTTCATACACGTTTTGTTTTAACCAGGTATGTATATATTTTGTATGATGTATTCAATAAAAGGACGGTCAATGTCAAAGTTATTTTAATTACGTCGCAAATAAAGACATATGTCCTGTGTAAAACATGTATACAGATAAATTAGAAATGATCAGAGATCAATCTGTAGTATATCATTTGGTATGGCCAATGCAATAAATCAATCAGCATGCCATTTATTTATTGACACCAAAGAAAAAATGACACATATTTATTTTTATGGACTATAGATGGTTATACATTAAATGGTTCTAGGCTTCAATATAATCTACATGTTATATTCCAAACATTAGTAAAAATCAGTATGAAAGCATAGCATAGAGTAAAATATTTGGTTTAAAATCATCTTTCAACATTTGCTTCCTGAAATCAAGATGTTGAAGTAAAAACAGACATTGAGCCATGCAATTTCTTTCATCGAACTTTGTTTATACTTTATGTTGAAATTCTATTGCTTCACTTTTTTCGCTAGTGTATGGATTACCAAGGTTACGAAAACAGTTTCATGTTTCATACGTATTAAATGGCATAGGTCACCCTTTTCCGTCAGAAAAACTTTACATTCCCATTCCATTCCACCTTTGATCTTTTATTGGTAATTGGCAATGGTAACTTGGGAGACTTTTATTAAAATGAAAGGCCTGAAATCTGAAAATCTGATGGATATTATTATGACATGACTCTGACATGAACTGTCATGTCATCAATGCCAACGGAGACATATCTCTATGCAACACTGACAGTTTTAGGACGTAGACAGGGAAAAAGTATACACATGTGTGCATAATATTAATTTTAATGATCCACCCTCACATGAAACTAGGTAATCTTCATTTTCAGCTTAGGTTTCCTTGTAAACAAAAAGACAAAACAAAGTTGAACAGTTCAAGTATGTTTTCCGAATAATGATTTTTTGGCAAAAGGGTGAAGACGACCTTCATTTACCGGCGAAAGATTTTCCAATACCAAGATAATTAAGTAGTTTTATAAATCAAGTACTTTCAAAGTCAAATACCAAGGCTGCTATGTTACATAGCGTCAATTCTGTTTAATTTTGAGTTTAACTAAGTTTGGGCTTTTTACCACGAATTCGTGAAATTCGAACCTTTGGTGGATGATACACCACACCACGAACTTATGTAGATGAGTTTCCTGCAGTGCAGTTTACATGCGTAAAAAATGTTGCAGCTAATTCATCATAAATCTGATTAATAATTTAGTGATTATGTCCCTTTCGACACTACCGGCAGGTAAATCATGTAGAATTTAAACTATCTTGAGTTTCAGTCTTTGGACAATATAGTATCTACCATCTCAAAGTACAAGTTTATATGCAAAAATACATTAATTGGAACTTTGCTAAGTCAAGCACTTAACTTCATTAACAACCACAACTAAAGTATCCAAGCATTTTGAGTTCCCTTAACGATAAACGTTCAATGCATATCGAAATTACAGATTTTCCATCACATTTAGCTTAATTTTTATACCGAGTCCTTAAACAGCATAAGGGCGCGGTTTAAGGATATGTATAATGTTGGACATCATATAAGTTATGACACTAATATACCTAAAATGTCAATAATTAAGAGTGCAACTTACCAACATGACAGGAAGAATCATCCAACCACCTTGTAACAAAACAGCTGGGTCGGTTCGGTGGGACCAGTGTCTCTCAAAGATTAAATTAAGTTGACGATAACTGACTTTTCCAAAGAGGACATCAGCATAACATCTTCACCATCAACACAATCACCGTTTCTAAAAGTCCAATTAAATGTTCCACGGTCACAAATATCATTACATTTTACTCCACATTAAAACTTTGTTCCCGAATGTTACACAAAAACATTTACTTTGCTTTCTCTTGTCTCGCTGATTAACTACTTTTGCATTCCTTTCATGTTTTTAATCTTTTGTACTGTTGTGGGGCTCCATAATTCACACATGCTATTGATAGTAAACAAACCGTATCTATCAACCGCAACCATAAATTGACAGTATCGGGAAATTGGCAGACAGAAGAGCTTTTAGCATCAAAACAAGAGTTAACTCACATTTCACTGAACTGAAAAAGCACAGCTTTCACATATTTTTGCACACATCTCTTATCATATATCATCTATCAACTGCACACCTTGATTATTCAAATTATCACCAAAACTGTCTTACGACAAACGGACATTTTTCTTTGTAAAAACTATGTCATTGAAGAGAGTATCATCAAGAAGAGTATTAAAAGAAGACTACATGAATATATACATGTATACCTGATACACAGGTTTTAACTCTACAGTTGGGTTTTTTTCGGGATTACATGCCTTTTGTCTACATACAACTGTCAATTGGTGTTCAATTATTCTAGCTTTCCTCAGATGTACTACCTATTTTGCTCTATATACTATTTCCAATCCGAAGAAGTGAGACCAAAGCCGGCTGTGATTCTGTGATGTGATGTGATGCAAAAGGCGCAACACTCCTTGAATGTAAACAGCAAGGTGTGCATAATACATTTTATGTACCGAGTACCGACCAACGACTTCACTTACTTCTCGTCTCTGTGTACTACATTTCTCTAGTTTAATGACTAACGACACTACTCGTGGATTGGATTTTTATAGCTTTTTTAGAGATGAAGAACTAGTTTGAAACACTTAAAACAAAACTGAGAGATTGAAAATTGCAAATTGAAAAGTACTCTCAAGTAAAAAATGATCCCTTGATGATTTTCTCACTAAAGTGTATTACGTACACACATAACAGTTTTCATGCTAAACTGATCATCCAAAATCCCAGCCCATTTTATGCCAAAACCGAGATATTCATCTCATCACCATCACCATCGTTATAATATGTATATTTAAAGAAGCATTAAATCTGATATATCTCTCTCCCTCTTCGTTTTGTTCTTTTTCTGTAGCATTACGTACGACTGACTACAAACCTTGACTTGAGTGGTGGTGTTTTTGTTTATACTTTTTGCATGTGAATTGAGCTGATGTACATAAGTTTTAAGTTACACATTACATATAAATACATCTAACATAACATTATCATTTCTAAATCCAGAAGAGAAGTGAAGGGGTATGTTATGTATCTATCTAAATTTTATACATGGGCAAGTAAAAGCAAAAACTTCATTCAAAAAATCATGCCCATCCATCCATCCAATCCAACAAACGCTGAATTCAGCAGTTTGCAGTGAAGTGTAAGCCTCAAGCTTTTTTGTGAGTATTGTTATCATATCAAAATTCATTTGTGTATTGTATATCTGTACATCTTCTATGCAATGCATGTTTGCTATATAACCATCATGCAAACGCAAACCAAGCCAGCCCAACCAATTCTCTTTTTTCCCTTTATCTAAAGCATTTGGGATAGGATGTGAGATAATTGATGCGAGATGACCAAATCAGGTATATTACCAGGCCAGGCCAGAATGGAATGAATACCGACTCGTCGACTAACAGTACCCCGTTCCCTTTGCTTCACTCTGTCAGCTTGAAAAAAATAAAAGTAGGCTAAAACTTCAATTCGACTGACTTGACTTGACTAGCTGCATATGTAGCAATTTATTTCATTTGTACAAAATATTTTATATCATCTTTAGCTTCTATAATAGCAACTTGCTAAACACGCATTGTATAATTGTAGAACATATACTGCATATTTATTCCTTTGCTGTCAGTATTTCCGCATATAACACAACAAGCAACATAAGTAACAGTAACAGCAGAAAAGAGAGAAGGAGGAGGAGAAGGGTGAAGTGATACATTATTACATCGTCTCTCTCTGTATTTTTGGCCTTTTGCCATCATCATCATCTTCCCCTTTCTTTATAATTTACAATATAGCTATAACTTCCCTTTTATATAGAAAATGTAGAGAGAGATAGTATGTGCAATTTTGAATAGATGATAGAATTTTAGTGTTTTAAAATGGATATAAAAGGATGTTGTGTTTGTGTATACTGTTGTTGCTGTTGCTGTTAGTGTGTGCAGTAGCCGTATGCCAGTAAAATTCAATCTTCTTTCGTGTGTCCTTCTCTTCTAAAATCTTACAACTTGTATGTTTTTGGTGAATGTAGAAGAAGATACCCTTTGCTTGTCTGTCGCTGATTCCCTGATTCATGTTTCAGAAGATATTTTGATACCTAAACTGCATGAGATCATCATATGAGTGCCATTGCATTATTGCCATGAGTACTACATTATCCATGTAATGCAAATTGCAGTAGTTGTAAACTAGCTTAAAAATGGAAAACTAGAGAATTGGGATTTCTGCTGTTTTGCAGTTGCAGAATTTTGAAAAATCCATTTTTCTGGTTAGATTCCTCATTTCTCACACACACACATATTATACCCTCGCCTCATTTACAATTTTTATAAGGATTGGTTGCATGGCATTTTTGCATTGGCATGCATTTTATAGTTTCATTTATCGTTTCATAATAATCATATTCATTCACTGTTTACATTTTTTAACCCTTTTTTGTTAAAAAAATGGATATTGCGTCTAGTCTAATGAAATGTAAGTTGCCAATCAATGAATCAATGCACTATTTTTGCAATGTACTAATACTAAGTTATGGTATGACATGAGAATTAGAATGGCTAAAAACTAAAATGAACTTTTGCACGATGCATTTTGTTAAAAGGTTTTGGGACTTTTTGTGAGCTTGAGAACTTTGATGAAGAGAAGAGTTGCTTTGAAGTATGAAAACACGGCATAAAAAATGATCATAAAGTTTGATATCTCTGTATCATTCTACCCCTATTGTTGGCTTGTTGCAACAAAAAGTTGGGTTTAAACGTGAGTTATGCTGGGGTGAAGTAGTGCAGTCGAAGTAATCGATGGCATTAAAAAAACTGATGATTATAATACTAAACTAAATTAAAGATTGTCCGAACAAAACAATTTTAACTTCTTGGAAAAAGATAATTAGCCGCTTCATATTTTTTGCTGCACTAAAAAATATCATGCCTTACATAGACAAACTATCATAGTCCATCAGCCAGACAGACTTTATGATATTTTATGGTTACAAGTTGAGGTCAACCTTACCTTGTGTCTGGCAGTATTTGTAAGATGTAAGCGCTTGGTTTGTTTACAACTTTACAGCATTACATTTTACATCTGACAATGTGTAAGCTGTATTGAATGGTGTATTGTTGCCGACTACTTAGCTTTGTAGATTTTAAAATTCTCTTATTTAGGGAATCCTGCGAAACTAAATCTCTGCAAGCTCTGCATTGATTGTGGCAAAGATACTCATTATGAAGTGAGCTACTAACTTTTCGCGTATGTGATGTGATCTATGTGACAGTTATTAAAGTTTCAGCCCACGCAATTAGTCAAATCAAAAGTGTATATGCATTGGATTGGCTGGCTAAGTCTGTAAGGCTGTAAGTCAGCCCAATTTTAGTAATTACTAAATTAGTATAATCTTTTTGTGAAAGTAGACTAAGAAAATGGGGGATAAAGAGGCATCATTTCAAGGGGCCGCGTCGGCAGGGAATCCAAGTGTACCATGTTCCGCTGCTACGCTTTACGTGGATTCTGTGAAGGCGATGGCAGAATCTGTTGGAATTTCAAATTTACAAGATGATGCAGCGAAGGAATTGGCAGAAGACGTTACCTATCGATTGAAATGCATTATCCAAGATGCTCAGAAATTTATGGAGTTGGGGCGAAGAGTAAAACTCAACACGCAAGATATTGATCATGGGTTAAAAGTCAGGAACGTTGAGGTAAGCTTTTTTCATTAACACTTTGATTTAATTACTGAATTACTGGGAGCATGAGCATGTCTTGCAATCATATAATATATTACATTGTTAATTTTTAATTGAAGCCTTTGTACGGACTTGGGGGACCGGAAGCCTTGCCATTCCGATTTGCAAGTGGCGGTGGAAGGGAAATACACTTTATTGAGGACAAGGAAGTGGAACTATCAGAAATTGTAGGGTCATCAATACCTAAAGTTCCACAAGAAGTATGTCTAAGAGCACATTGGCTTGCCATTGAGGGAACACAACCATCCATCCCGGAGAATCCCCCACCTCAGTCTAAAGACCAACAGAGGAATGACAGCACTGATCCTTCAAATAAGAATAGCAAAGGCGCTAAGGGCAAAGGTGCTGGTCCATTCACTCCAGTGGTTGGAAAGCCACTGCGATTTAAGACTAGTGAGCAAGTTTTTGTCAAACAACTTGCAACCCATGAACTTTCAGTGGAACAGCAGTTGTATTACAAAGAAATTACAGAGGCTTGTGTTGGTTCTGATGAAGGACGACGTACTGTAAGGGAACATTAAACTTGACACTGAAAATTATGCGGACAATGATGTCATGTAATCTAAAATATATTATACTTTATACTTTCACAGGAAGCCCTTCAAAGTCTTTCTAACGACCCCGGATTATATGAGATGCTTCCCAGGCTTTGCACATTTATTGCTGAAGGAGTGCGAGTTAACGTTGTTCACTATAACTTGGCGTTGCTGATTTATTTGATGAGAATGGTCAAAAGTTTGTTGGACAATCAAACGCTATACTTGGAAAAATATGTAAGACTTTTTTGCAAACATGAAATGTGACATGCGACAGTTATAAAAAGAAGGATTGAAATAGTAATGGTGAATTAAAATGGATCTTTTTTTGGATTTTAGTTACACGAACTTATTCCTAGCATTGTAACTTGTATCGTAAGTAAGCAATTGTGTTCCCGTCCAGAGCAAGATAACCACTGGGCGCTGCGGGACTTTGCATCAAGACTAATGGCCCAAGTGTGCAAAAATTATACAACTTCAACCAACAACATTCAGACTAGGATGACCAAGCTGTTTAGTTCTGCGTTGAACAATGATAAAACACCGTTGGCATCTGTCTATGGAGCCATCACTGGTCTTGGAGAATTAGGAAATGAAGTAATCAAGGCATTCATTATTCCCAAAATTTCTGACGTTGGGACCAGGGTTGAGTATTGCTTGGAAGGAGTGGGCCACACGCAAGCGGACAAGACTTCTGCTCAGAAAATTAAGGCGTTGATTGTGGTACGAAAATTTTCATATATGTTCATTAGTAATCATTAGCTTAATTTTTAGTAATGTGGCATTTTATTTACGTTTTGATGTATTTTTTACTTTCAGAAACAAGTGTGCCCGGTCCTAAAATCCATGAGGAAACCCCCAGATGTGGTTGATGAATATAAGTCTGAATTCGGATACTTCGGTTCAAGCCTACAGATGGGGGTGCTAGGCCTGAGAAACCAAGATCAGAAAAGTGGAACTGCTACTGCGGCAGTTGGCAGAACAACCGCTGTTCCTCAACAAAGTCCTCAAGGTCACATAAAAGGTTAATTGAATTTGTGAAAAGCTATAGAAACTGTGAAAGCTCCGACTCTGTTTGAATTAATTGTCATATCATAATGATGATATGTGAAGGATCTCTTAGATGTGAAAGTGCTATGGATATGAGTGCGTTAATTTAGTGAATTTAGTTTAGGTTTGTTTTGTATGGAAATTAAATGAGAAACCAAAATACATTGACCAGTTTTTGTAAGAATATTGTAAGTAGTGTAGTCAATAGCTTAGCTACTTAAACTTCATATTTACTGTACTTTAATAATATGACATCTCTATAAAAATATTATGTATTTATATTGAATGAAGTAAATCAAATTCCTTGAAGTTGGTTAAAATTGTTGTCTTAAGTGGTTGCCTTATTTATCAGCTCATATGTTTGGAAATGGCAATCATGATAAATGGTTTACAATGATTTTATATGCAATCAAAATATGAAGAAATTCCTATGGGATCCGACGGTTTTATATGTGTATGCATAATACAACTTTCCTGTTGTTGCGGTTGCATTTTTGGTGAAAAAAGTAATTCGTTGAAGATTTTCTCCTGCAATAGGACTAGTAAAATTTGTAAAGCATATAATTTTCGGGTTGCAAATTTAACCTCTTTTAACTTAACGTTTCCATAGAACTACAAAAAATAAAATGAGAACTTAAAGGTTGTACTTTTTACATTACACGTTATGTGTAGACTTTATTAAACAAACAAACAAAGCTTGGCAACATGAATATAATAATGTTTTACAGTTCACATTGTTTTTTTAAATAATCGTAACTTGATATTGAATTACGCACGCGCATAATAGGCATCCCTCATCTTTCAAAAAACCCAAATTTACAGCGACTCAGTATTCAGATGGAACATTACAATTTTGCTTCAGCAGAAAACTAAGCGCAATGTTAATCTATAATATTTTGATCCGCTTTTATAACAGTAAGTGATGATTATACATACATATAATATAATTTTAATAGGTTGGCGAGGAACAAAATCACGTTTCTTTTCTGAATAATAATATGTAACAATGAACAAACCGGTTTAATTATTTATGTCAAAGCGAACAGATAAAAAAATCCAGTGATTACTTTTCAAAAAATTTAAAATACGATCATAACACGAAAATTTTGGCGTTTCTTTTTTTTGCACATTGCTGCTGCGTTTTTTAAATAACATATATGGCTTGAATTAATCCGAGAAGAAGAAAGCACGGAATATACAGGTATTTGATTTATATTGTTTCGACACAGTAAAGTACAATAATAAGTGCTTATAATTTACTGTGATGTGTGTGATATATGTGTGATCCAGGCATAACGGTACAAATGTAACCTTTGTCTTAACAAAAAAAATAGTAATTTGACAATTTAGAATTTCTCAGAGAAGAAAAATAAACAAATAGTTGTACAAATACAAGTGTAGAAACACAAGTTTAACGCATAACACAAAAAAACTGCAACCATACACGATACAAACTATAAATTTTTCATTTTAGGTTTTACTCTGATATGAACATGTTAATTTTGGAAGGTCAATTAAGATTCCAAATTGGTAGTATTAGTAGATCATACACCAAAAATATATGATTTTTACACTCATTCAAAAGCTTTTAGCATATTTCACTACCTTTTTTTGCTAAATAGCATAAAATATTTTAAAATACGTCCACATGAATTATTTATGTAATAGTTCATGTTTCATTATATCGACATCGCTATAACAACTTAAAACAGCAGAGTGTGTTTAATAGTTAGCTTCTAAGGAATAAAAAAAATGCTTGCCAATTTGTTTTGTTACACAAACACGAAGAAATTACGGAGTTTCATCAAAATTGTTGGTACTGAAAAATTTGTAGTAAATGTGTGTACATCATCATCAATTTACATTTTTTAACCTTTTCCCGGCAACACATTTTTTTGTTTTCATACAAATTACTAAATTCTATTACAAATTTACAAAATTAGCCTTTTCTCATCAACTTTCAAAAATATTATCCTACTACTTGTTCTCTAGTACCAGAGTTGACTCCAATATTTTTTCTTTTTAAAAATTGCTTCTCTTCAAGAAACCCACATACTGTAATAATAATTAAGTAATTACTTCTTTGTTATTGTACGTGCGTGCTAAACAGTTATCACGCTATTTTTTCATCATTTAAGGTGGACATTTAAAAAAAAGTATGCACTACTAGTTTTCTATCTATCCAGTCAGTTATTTTGTTGATGCACGAGAAAAACTTTTAAAACTGGTATATATTTTTTTCTTGATCTGAGAATTTCACATATAAATTCGAAAACATATTTATTTTTGTAGAAAAACAAATCATTCTTCAATAAATAAATGCTCTTAAACAAAAATTGCTAATACAATTATGTTTTCTTGTAACAAGTATAACCGTATTTTTGCCATTTTACACTTTTTATTTTTATTTTTACGTCATATGAATATAGAATATTTTATTATATATAATATATTTATTTATTTTTCTTAAAATTAGTCATCCTTATTATCTAAACGATATATAAAAATGATATAATGCATCATGTAAGAGTAAATTCAATCTTTTCATATAAATATTAAACGTTAAAAACCGTTGTATACATACTACTTTTAATTTGTAATTTTTTTAGCTAATATTACATTATTGTTTCATCCGCATATAATATTTTAAGTTGGAACATCTTTCCTCATCTTCTTTCTCAGAATATTTATTTAAATTGTTAAACAATAACATAGTATATTGGCATTGAAAAGAAGTAACAGTAGACAGTTTTATTTTTTAATAAATCGTAGTATTGTTTTTTTTATAATAAAAAGTAGTCTCGGTCTCTACGTTGCTGTCGTCACCAATTTTTTAATTTTTTTGTTCTCTTACTTCAATGTATTAGTTAATTAATATATTATCGTTGGATTTGGAGGAGGAGGTGCATAATTGAGGTTGGTATGAGAGAGGAGAAAAAAATATTCTCCTCGTCAAAGTATGCAACAAGACGAAGAGCAGTTACAACAATACGACTGTTTACTTTTCGTTGGCCGGCAATTCATTTCACGAACTATTTCTGCAAATACATCATTTACGTTTGTTCGGTTTTTTGCGGAAGTTTCCAGGAACGAGCAACCCCAAAGTTGAGCTAGTGCGGCGCCTTCGTGTTTCGATACTTCTCGTTGGTGCTCCAAGTCAACCTGAATGATAAAAAAGTAGAAAATACGTATTAAAAATTTGTTATTCCAATTTTTCTCTTATAAAAAATTGATTAGATACATAATTTGATTTTTTAGACTTTGTTTGAGAAAGAGTAAATTTGACATTTATTCTGTGAATTATGATTAATGAATGTGTAGTATGTACATATATCATCTTTGCAATAGTTTAATTGAAGATATCTCCAATGACTCATGAAGCTATAATTAATTTTTTATGGAGTTCAATGAACCTCTTAACTTTTAGATACCACGAAAAAAACAACCTGCACAACGGAATTACAAATAGAGAGTTTGGCAATACTGCGTGTTGTGTTTGTGTGCTATTAAAAACGCATAAATTGTAAATATAACATAAATAAATTTATCAGTTTTATGCATGTCATTTATTTCGTGTAAGAATCCACTAAAATTCTTTAGTCGTATGGAATATATGGAAAATCATTATTGGTTTCCTCGTATCTAACCCGTTAACTTGTATGTAATTTGCAATTTCGTAATAGTAATTGCACCTTCCAGTCATGTAAGAATTATAACGTGTGTCGTGAGTGGAACACTGGCAAATAGGTAGGTATGGTATGTTCATTGGATTTTTTGCTGTTTGCTAGCTTCAAACTACAAATCGATTTGGACGGAATGGAGGTTTCCAGCAAAGAGGTAAAATCATATATGAAAGGGAAACAAAACATGAAAATGATTCTTGGAATAAGCTGCCAGCTACCACACGTTACTTTCTCGCTTTCCTAGTATGAATGAATTCTTTATGGAATACTCTAAAACAAAACAAAAATAATTCTCCATTCCAACAAAAAACATTAATAGTTGACTGAAAGCCATTTTGTACATTCTGTTCAAGTTAAAAGAAAAACTGTAAATCGATGAACCGTAACTACTTTTGTCAGAGTTACTAAAATGTGATAAGGAAAAGTGAAAGGAAAAAAAATTTGCCCCACTTGACGTGTTTCGTAACTATCGTAATTCTAACCATGCAATGCAATGTATGTACATGTACATATTACAGTTTTAGTGCGAAACATTGGAAGCTGCTAAAAATCTGTAATCACCGGAGACTACAAAATCCACTTTAGGAAACAATTCTCCTGACAAATTACTATAGTAATCTGGCTTTCTAGGAATTACTAGTGTAAGAATGAAATACGAAATACCACAGGTTTTTGCCAGCTCATAAATCGACACATTTTGTTGCAGGAAAATATCATGGATACAGATTGTAGATTCCATTTTATTTCTTGTAATTTCAAAGAAACAATGATTTATTTTTATTATTTAATGGCAGTTGGTTGTACGTATTTTGTATGGCAACAGATATTTTGAAAGATATAAACTTTCAAAACAGGTAACTTATAGATATAAGTACAGTCAAGCTATAAAAGTATATATATGTTATTATATGTATTAATAGGTAGGTATAGAGACCATCTATTCCAGTTTACGTTCAATCTTTTGCCTGACAACTCACGCTAAACACTTCTTTGAAACAGTCAAAGGAAAAACGGAAAAGCTGGTGAAAGCATGATTTCCCCTTTTCACTTCGCTCATTATGTTATATTCCTCCGTGAAACTTTCATACATGCATGTCAATTTTGGTTGCAGCACGCGGCATATACGTCATGTGACAGCGAATTACTTCTTTTTGGAATAATAAAGCTGTACAAGACAGTGCCATTAGTATTAGACATTTTGAAGTCTTCATGGCGACAAATTTTCTCCATTCAACGGCACTTTCCTTATAATCAAATAACAGCGAGTGAAAAACCAGGAACTATTTAGGTTCCACAAATGGAATACCTAAGCAACCAGCAAACCAACTAGGAAACATTGCTACTACTGCAATGCAACCTTGCTATTTCGATTACCACAATGTGTGTAATTACTCATATGATATACCTACATACATGGAGAAAAGAGTGAGATATGTCAAATTCTTCCGGGTACAATAATATACATAAACATATGTCTGTATTTATACGTTTTCTACGCTTTCTCCAAACCATTAGCACGACAAACCAAAAGAAAACGTCCCACAAAAAACACTCATAGATTCTAGAGCATTGCTAAGACGATCAAGTAAATATTTTGACGCTATCACTTTCATATATTTACCTCGTACGTATGATTGGAAAAGGAATAAGTCGACAAGCCTAATGAATTTCGACAGAGATTGCTTTTTTCCTTTCAGATTAGAGTGTCATTGATGTTCCATTCTGTTCAAATTTGAGAATCCTGCTCAAGCAAGATTGAAGAGCAGCGAGAAAAGCTGACGCAGATTAATGCAGACATCCAGAACTAAAAAGTAGATGTATTTTATGCGTCACAGAAAGAGAAATCAAACTGGGAACCATCAGACAAATGATTATTTATTAGAGACACATACACATAGGTAAGTATACGTCGGATTTGGTACTTCAATAAAAAAAACACGGAAACATTTATACATCCCAGGTTTGAACGCTTTACATCAAAAGGAAAATAGGAAATATCGTACTCTTTTTTCCAAAATCACAATTCTAGGGCAGACGCTAGACAACCACGTTTATGCACAACTTTTAGTATGCCATATTTTGCGAATATATTTTTTGTTGTCTAATCGTTCATTGTTCATTGATTGTCAATCGTCGATATTGTGGTTTAAACATTTTCGAATGATTACACAAGTAGGACTTCTCTTGTGCCTTGTGTCCCAATTTCTATATTAGCAAGGAAAATAAAAAATGTATATTGTTTTTCTCCTTTATTGATTTTATGATGAAATAAATTTATTAGAATGTGACTAAGTACAGCTTTAGGAGTAAAAACCACATACAAAAACATTTCCCGCGTCAGGTAATTTTTTAAAAAAATTATCCATCAATTCTACTCCTGATTTCCATCCGCATTTTGTGGAGAATTTTTTCTGAAGTTTTTGAGTCCCGTGGATATCAATATTTTCATTTCATTTGCTAAATTCGCAGTATTCCTACTAGAGAACTTGAAGTGTAAACTAGAGCCTTTGAAATGCAAGAACTTTAGAATTTACGCATGAGATATCAAATATTTCTCAGTTTTTTGATGTAGCAAAAGTATATACATTTTATATGTGCTATAACTGTATACTTAAAAACTACGTAACAAGCCTGTTTTATGAAGGTATCACCTGTACATATGGACATATATTTAAACAACAAAAAATTCTTTGAAAATAAATTGAATTAGTAGTCAAGAAAAAATGCATAGTGTTACATACGCAGTAAATTATGTATGCTTAGATTTTTATCTTAAGCTACACACTACAAGGCAAATTAAAAGTAGATATAATATACATGAATTTTTATTCAAGAAGTGATATCATGATATTTTTATTGATGATGAAGCAGCAGGCAAGACGGAAATGTCTTGTACGCTGCCCGATATGGATAGTCACAAAGTTTATAGAGAACCATGCCATGGCATGGCATTAAATTTCATAAGCTGAAGAGCGTGTTTGACAGATAATGCAGTAATACTGTCTGATTCTTCTCACTACTGACTACTGCTTTGTCTAAACTAAAAGTTATTCAGCCAGAATCTTTTTTAAAGAGCCATATTATATTTCACAGTCTTCTTGAGAGACTAATATACGATTTTTTCACGCCATGGACATTATATATATCACATTCCCTTGTGAAAAAAGACTGATACTGACGTGTACAATGTTAATGTGGTTCATAGACTTCCATGAAAGGTAATACGACAAAACAAACTAAACATTATCATGTTTCCTACAAAAGCATACCAAGGTTGTCGCATCATCAGCCTCAACAAAATCACCATCTCTATCGTCTTCAATTATTATTGCCTCATCAACAAATAAAGACTAAAAAAGAGCGCTGCCACTGCCACATATTCTTCTGCTGATAATGAGGATACAGGACAACAGTACAACTATTGAAATCGTCATTGATGAAAATGGTCGTATTACGGTAGGAAGCGTAAGAACATGTTGACAGTTATAAATAAGTTTACAAATAAATAAATTAAAGTACACATTTTTGACACTGCGCAACTCCTTCGAATGTCTGCAAATCTGTACTTTTACAAATGTAATTCTACTCCGTCGTAATGTAGCGTAGGATTAATGATTTTCACAGTGAATTGGTCCCATGACATTCAAATATTGACGAGGACATGGACAACATTTCATATACAACTCCAGTAAATTAGCTAACAAACTTATATTTTAACGAAGACAAATGTATTCTTCTTGTAGTTTGTTTTGCCACACATCACATCACTAAATATAATTATCCTCTTGAAATGACCATGGGCATTTTTAAGCGTGGATTTTTATGAATGTGTCTTACTGTTTTAATAAATTCAATCGAGTTGCATGCGCAAAAGCACACATCTCTCAATAATGACAAGTAAGGTAAGCATAGAAACTTTGCAGAACATAATATGTACATATACCTCTAATCAATGACCAACGACCACTCACTTATGAGCTAACAGCTAACAATGAAAAATAGCATTGGGATTTTATGCAAAAATGTGGTAGGCGGGCATCATTAGAAAAATATCCTTTAGAGTACTAATTAGCTTATTAAAATGCAATCGAGTTCATAGTACCGTTAAATGGTATTGGAAAATGGTATAGGATATCTGCACAATTTTTAACTGTAGAGATCAAATAATGATTATTTGAATGATAAAAATTACGTTTCTAGGATATGGAATATTATATGAATAAAACAATGCAATGCTTCATTTCACCATTTCATGATTCTGATAAAACTAACATTGAACATGTGATATGCATAATAAAATGTTATGTCCGTGAAATAGGAATCAAGTATGTAACGTTTACAGGAGGGGAAATGGCATTTATCATTACTATTTACTATCACAAAGTGAAATAAGAAAGATTTGCTCAGTTTCTTCTCTTTTGGCTACTAGGCCAAGGCTGAGACGTTTATATAAATCAACCCGTTATGTTATGTTGTGAGAAGAGAGAGACGCAATGTCGGTGAAAACCA
>JAQFXM010003066.1:0-21749 GCA_034693345.1 Entomobrya multifasciata | reverse complement strand
CCTTTGGAAGTTGCTGACGCAAGGGAACGTCTTAAAGTTTTGAACAAAAATCGTGAAAAGATAATTCACTCGACTGTAGCTGCCATGAACTTTGCATTGGTTCCTTTAGTTGGGGCTCTCCCACATCCAGTACTTAACTTTTTTGCTCAAAGAAACGCCACAACTATCATGATGTCAAATTTTCCAGGTTTGTAAAAATAATTGCTGATATATTAAGCAATCCATCATTACTGAAAATTGATGAAGTTGCATCAAACCACGTGGATGTAAATTGCATAATATTCATGATATAATGTATGTTTTCCGATAATAGGTCCACCTGTCACAGGAACATTTTTCGGCTATCCAATTCTCTTTGGATCATTTGGAGGAGGTTTAGGAAGAGGAAATCTCGGTAATATGATTGGCATATGTTGAAAATACATAAAATCTTAACTAGCTATACTAATGATCTGTTTGCGTGACGCATCTCATTTAACAAGATATATGTTTTTTTCATTTCAGCGTTTGGAGTGGCCATGCTAAGTTATCGGGGCATTATGAGCTACGGAATAGGAATCGACCAAGCACTCCTGCCAAATAATGAAAAAGCCGAGGAATTGCTTCGATTTGTGAAGGATGAAATTCACATTTTAGAGCAAGATGTTGCTGTTTAATAATGTCTACGTATAATTTTACTTTTGATCTTCAGTTCAAAACTAAACTATATGCCACAGCACTGTCCCAAACTTTTTTTTTGTTACGCAGCAAAAGCTACCACATTTTACAGACAATCGTATAATCGTAGGTGTACAAGTGAACAAAACAAAGTTCTCGTTTTTTTGTGTATAAGTGAATGTTTATTGTTATCATTATTATTATTACTTTACTATATTTTATATTGTGTATTTAGACTGTTTCACATCATTGTATACACAATTTAATTACAACTTTTGGGGGTACAGAATATAAAACGTGTTACTCACTCATTCATCTAGTGCATCAACCGGGTTTTTTTTCTGTATACATATTCTGCATGTTCCTTGTATAATATTATATATGTTAGAAGTTAAAAACAGTTTGCAGTTTTACGGTCAGTAAAGAAGTTCAATTGATTCAAGAGCACTATTAAATTTTAAGGAATTCTACTTGAATCCAAATCTAGGTCCTTTCATAGTCATTTGCTCAATGATAATGTGCATGGGAAATGTCGATATAGGTGATATGAATAATATTTTTCTAAAAAAACAGTGTACAATGCACGATGACACTGCAATATTCAACAAAATGTGAAGGGATGCCGGGTGGCTAAAAAGTCTACGACTACGACGTGTTTGATACATCACGAAAAATGAGAGGTAAACACTTAAAAAATTCTGCTGTTTTTCATATATTGTTATTCAGCAAGTTAAATGAATCCACGATGATATTCTGATAACGAAGTTAATTGAAACGAGTAATAAAAATAATATTTTTAAAAATTTGACATGAGTTGTACGTTGAAAAAGTATGTGCGTCATGAACAACATGAGCCTTTATTTTTTGTGGATTAAATTATTTAAATACTCAATAGTATTCATGTTGATTCCATCATGCACAAAGCGGAACATTAACATAAAAAATTGCTTTGATGGTTAATCTCAAATAGGAGCACCACTGTATTGACATTCAACTCTTAACGACTGCATTAACTGGTTGGCTATTGATCAAAATCAAGCAATAAACACACATAAGTCGATTTTTACTAGTGCTCAACACAATAGTTTACCTTTAATTGCCAAACGTATCAGCTTAAAAAGTTGTCCAAGAGAAATAATTGTCGGTACTGTGACCAAGAACTTGGTCAATGAAATGTAAGATCAGTTAGGTAGGTACTCAGTTCGTAATAATTATACAGCAATCGGAAAGCTATCAACAGACCACTCCTATTTATCACCAAAACTCATGGCGCATGCTCTGCAGTTTTTATATTAAAATTAAAGGACACTTCCTGCGTCGTTCCATCCATGTACATGTACATTACGTACATGTTATTTTGACGTAGTTTTTTTGCTTAGGGACATTACTAGACTACAATCACATGCAGATTTCTGCCATTGGAGATGATTTTCATTTTTAATTTTCAGAAGGAAACGAGATGCAACCCTTTATTAACTCATCCTCACGACACGACACATGTTAAATGTTATGTTGATTATGCAATATGAAACAATACAAAAATGGATGCCAACAACTGACATCGTATGGTTAATATGTCCCATTATATTGTTATCCACCATCTTCAACTAGTGTACAATACTACACATGTCATCATATCATAAAATCATTAAATTTAGGAATCATATAAATAATATATCCTAAAACACACAAATAATATGAAGACTCCAATAATACTGTACGTTCGTTAATTATGACTATGACTATATGACCCATCTTCTCGTTATATCACTGTTTTCCATATAAATCATTATCATTAGTGCCGCAAATCATATTTTTTCCTTTTCAAAAATGATTTGAGCATTGACGACATTGGTCCTAAAATATTATTATCCATTACTTTCTGGGATGGTTATTTAGGTAGCCCCTAACAAAGCGATCCACCTACGAAAGTGCGTTAGTTAATGGAATTCAAGGTAAAGCCATTTTACTCATTGATGTAGGACTGGTAGCTGTTATTTGCCACAAACTGCGTAAGTTGTTTTCTTGGTCAAAAACGCCTTAAACAGTGTTCACTGTTCACTGCTGACAAAAGTCTATACAAGCTAACTACAATGTTTGTAATAACTTAAATATATGTAATAGAATAATGCGTGTCTACAATATGAATATAGTAAACTACACCAGGCGACATTTACCTACATAGCAATTTTATATCTATATCATGCAGTCATCCCATGCGACATGATGGATGTGTTACCTCTACCTCTCAAACAATCCATAGTCAACCAAGAGAAGGAAAAAACTTAATTTCAAGTTACTATACAAGAAGGTCTACCAGACATGCCAAAGACTATTTTCTGCAAAATGTGTAGAGAATGCTGATTTTCGCTTCAAGGAAAACAAGATATTGTAATGCCTTCACCTGAGCTGGTGGGCCTGGAACGGAACTTGTATGGTGATTTGGCGTTACGTTTTTTAAGAAACCCAAACCTGCTATAGTGTCTAGCTGATAGTTGAAGGTTAATGATTTTTAATTCATTGAACAGAATTAATATAAAAAAATATTGTCTGACAAACTGTTTTGTATTCATAAAGCCAAGCGTCCTAAAAAACTAGAAGATCCCAATGAAAATATCAATGGTCAAATAATTTGCCAATCTAAAATTAGTTGGACGGTTGTATTCATAATTTTAAAAATATTTTTTCTCCTTGAAATATAAAGGTCGCTGGCCGTTATTTACGTAGCAAAACAAGTTTCCTAATATGAATTGATCTTTGTTATTTACTTCCCCATACCAAGTTCCAATTATGCAAATTTTTGATCATTAACGCCTTTGGAATCAAAATAACATTTCTCATAAACAAGGTTTGGTGTCACATTGCATTGGAGGAAACAAACGATACATGATACATTTTATTATTTCCGATTTTAGAACAACGTTTTTTGTTATAAAACAGACAATTATAATGTTTACTATTTATATAAGTAGTTATTTAAGTTATTTGTCTTGAGTGGAAGACAGACGTAATTGGCTATGCGTTACGTCTGAATGGCCAGCTTCCGTGAATTGAACAACTCAAGTTCATCTATTGTTAGTAAAGTATATATTATATCTGGTTTACAGCATAATTTTTAAATAATACGCATTAAATATTTACAGAAAGTAGGAGTTAGGTAAAGCTTTGCCTCGTGCAGCATCATTTTTTGTTTGTTATAAAACGAAATCGAGAGTTATGAGTAAGGCAATAAAGCAAACATTAAAATGGGGCAGAGGAAAACAAAATCAAAGTAGTTCCCACAACTTGCACTCACTTACTTTCAGCATGAATTGTCAATAGGTCATGTGCAACTTCACTTCTCATGTTCTTTAGGCATTTGCAATTGGTAATTAAATAGGAAAGGAAATATTAATGTAATGTTAGATACTTAGATACGCATCAATTAAAATTTTTACATACATACTACGCAGAATACATTATTTGATCATATACAAGTATGATTTTTTGAAGCTGGTTTAATAATATTTTTATGCTATGCAATGTGGCGTTGTGATGTAAGCTAAGTCAAAAAGCAAGCATGCCAGTTTCATGTTTGCAATTCGTAATGCTAAAAAATTGTAAACAAAAAACATTATTAAAATTTTAGTGTTTATACTAAAAGTCAAAATATGATATTTTTTCGGTTATTATAAGGAAGTTTGAAGAAGAAACCCCAAAATTACATTGCATTGCCATTGCATTGGCTCCTTCAATCCAAAACAATCCAATCGTTTTCTTCAGGTTTAAAATGTTTGGAATGTTTTGTGGAGAAAAATATCATTAATCATTACGCAAGATTTTGAGTACATTTTAATTATTATAAAGCTGTACTGAGAAACGGGAGAAGATTCCAAAATATTCTTTCAACTAATTACAAGTGTACTTTATATGACAGCACGCATGTTCAATGTCAATTGGAGTTCATTTCTTGGCTTACATTTTAATACTAAGTTTTAACCGTTCAGCTCTGAATTTAATGACAGGGGGAGAGGAATATCTCACATGACCACCTGTTACTTGTTTTCCGATTGGATTTTTACAAATCAAGAGCAAGGGATTACTAATTAAAAACGTGCTTACTTCAGGCAAATACAAGCTGTCAATCCATTATCCCTACTTGTTAAGAAAATGCATTTTAATTTTCCTATCGAATAACTTATTTTTGAGCCAAACAATTGACAATATTATTAGATAGATTGATACCTGCAAATATATAATTCACACAACGCTTACCAAAAACTAACCAATCGTAATAAAATAACCACAGCATTAAATGATAATGAGACATAGAGCGCTTGAAGGTAAAACAAAATTAAATAGGTACACATTTTCCATTATTCCTTTAATTCTACAGTTGAACAAAGCTAAAACGCTAAGCAGCATGAATTACCTATGTTAATGACTTTACATGAGAGTTTTGTGAAGTGTCTAATGCCCAATAAACTTGCCATTTTGTACTGATATGTGAATCTGAATGAGGGCATGTGTGTAAAGCAAAGGAAAAGGGATTGCAAAGGACTGAATAAGAACACGTGCTGCGATATCCGTGGTGCTGATTCCTACCTCAACAATATCGACATTATAGTATTCATAGCATTCACTTTTCTTTGTACTGATGTATTCTTTGTTATAAAAAGACGCAAACATTCACTAATTCAAAGTTACAATTACAATGGCAGTTGCAACTGATGTTAAATAGTTTATGTTAGAATGTAGTGCTTGCTCGCAAATAATAAGTCCCTAAGTCATCATCATGAATGCTGTTTGCTTTTGCATGCCGTCTGCCGTCCCATTCTATTGTAAATTATTTGACCAACAACAGCACGGTATTCGGAGTGGTCAATCCTTTTAGAATTTGACAGCAGAGGATTTAAAAATGTCTTTAGATATGGTCAATCACTTTTCTTTACCTTGATTTCCGTAACAGATTTGTATTTATTTAGGCGTACGTTTTTAAAGATCAAGTTCAACTGTGGGTTTTTCGGTTTTCAGTTTTATACTTTCCTAAGCATGTGGTTATCAAAGTTGTTTCAAACTTTCCACTTTCTTTAAATTGTGTTCATAAGTTTTTACGTCTGTGTTAGTACCAACGAGTTTATATCGAATTAAGTGCTTAAAATTTTAAAACATGCATTTTTTTCTAGACTTGTTGGCTTTTACATGTGGAGAAAAAATACCTAGCTCATTGCTTCTCTAGATAAGCAGTTGAATTGAAACTCACGAAATTTCTCTAGCCGGATAGTATGATTGTTGTTCACAGTTTGGAAAAACGGTAAATTAAGCCGGAACGTCTATTTCAGATAATTTTGCCGGAATGGCATCCACAACAGTTACATTGTCTAATCCCCTGACTATGGGGTTTAGCACGTTTTTCTTGACAACTGGAATAGCATTACTACCTGCTTTAGTGCTACAATTTTCATTGCTGGACGAAATTTCCGATCGTCTCGCTTTCATTCGCCAGGACGAGGAGTATGATTTTATAGTTGGTAATAATCTAATATGTAGTCCAAATACATGGAATATTTTCCCCATTCGTTCACATTACTAAATGGAATTGCTTGTTTGGTTAAATTGGTAAATCACTTTACGAGTGATGTACATGTGGTGATTAATCTAAATGTAAAATCTTTGCTAAAGTTGGTGCAGGCTCGGCTGGATCTGTTGTGGCCAACCGGCTAAGCGAGAAGTTTCGTGTGCTTCTTTTGGAAGCAGGAGGAGAACCATTTCCCATGCAAAGCATTCCAGTTTTATCTCCATTAATGCTGGGAAATCCATCATTAGATTGGAACTTTTATACGGTACCGCAAAAGTATTCGTGCTTTTCGCTAAATAATCAGGTAAATGTGCTATCATTAAGTCAAATAAGCTATAAATGTACGTACATGAGTACAATTGTTTCTGGGGATTTTTGATTGATCTCATTGTTTGTCTGGGTTTTCATGCAATGTCATTGTCTCAATAGTCCAGCTACTGGCCTCGGGGAAAGAGTTTGGGAGGAACGAGCAATTTGAACTTTATGGTATGGCTTCGTGGTCATCCTTACGACTATGATAATTGGGCAGAGATAACGCAAGATGAACGCTGGAGTTATGATGACTTGTTGCCTTACTTTAGAAAATCAGAGACATATACTGCAGATGGCGATCGTACGTTTACAACACAAAAATGCATAAAATGTGGTTAAAATATCATGTGCAATGTGCATTATGATAATTAAAGAATCCTTATGTTTTATTTATAATTTCTGTGTCAATGTTTCTCATTATTGTGAATAATTTTGGTTTTACTTTAGCCACGTTTCATGGTTCTGATGGCGAGGTTACGGTAAGCGCTGCATCTTATGCACCTTTGGCGAAATACTTTGTTAGAGCTGCAGAAGAAATGGGATATCCAACAGTAGATCTAAATTCCCCTTATCAAGAAGGTACTTAGGAAGAATATATGTGGACCATTGTTTAAAAGTGTCACATGGCCCCACTAAGTTATAATATTAACAATGTGAACACTCATGGTCTGCAAAATGAAACAAAACCATTGTTGATATATTCACAGGTTTCAATGAACACGTGTACAACCAGAAACGCGGACGCAGAGCCGGAGCCTTTAATGCCTTTTTACAACCTATTCGGCAAATAAGAAGAGACAAGCTAACAATAAGGAAGTATTCCGTTGTCACAAAGGTGTGTACATTTTTTAAATGCATTTTAAATGATTGTTCATTTTGAACACTAAAATATTTGAGTTAATCTTCATTTCATACAAAATTTGTGATACAAATACCAAATATGACGAGCAGCAATAAGCGTCTAACAAGACAGGGGGTGTTGCAAGTATAAATATGAAATACGAGATTTGTCTGCTGTCAAAAGAGGTGTTTATAGCAGATACCGGTGTGCGATTGTTGACTGCTACAGGAGTAATATAGTCATTAAAAAGAGCTTAGAAATGGTTGTGGGTTGTGTTGTGCGTTTCTTAAGCAAGCATAAAAAATACGCAACGAACATAAATGCAAGTTAATGGTTAATTCCCTTTTCTTAGAGACCCAATTAAACGTCCCAAATTCACACCAGCTTCAAATATTGATGCGTTTTTCGTAACAATGAAAACATTTAAAGTTTTATGCGTGTACAAACAATGCACGGCATACACAACACAACATTCGAACAAACTTGAATATGTATTGTGTGCTCAGTGCCCTCAGTGCCGTATTGATGTGCGTTCGTACTTCGTACTCATACACTTGACACGGTTGGATTGTTGTTTTAGTACAGTTTCGAACTGTGAAAATGATGATTGATGACATTTGAATTGAACTTCATGATAAATGGGGCTTTTCATTCTTTGATTCTTTAGGTTCTTTTTAAGGGGTCAAATAACCTGGCATATGGAGTGGAGTACGAAAAAGGAGGCAATCGCTATCAAGCCAAATGTAGCAAGGAAGTTATTTTAAGCGCTGGTACAATTGGTTCTCCTAAAATTCTCATGCTATCGGGTATTGGACCACGCCAACATCTTGAGTCAATAGGAGTAAGATGATTCAGCTAATTTTCACCATTATGATTACATTTTATCGTGATACAAAAACTAAATATGAACTTCATTGTTATTTTCCCACTAAATTAGAAGTGTTTGGATATTTCTTATTTAATACATTTTAACTTTTTTTCTTTGTCTTGATAAAATGATTTTCCATCCAGATATCCCCTCGTGTGGATTTGCCAAGCGTGGGATCCAATCTCATGGATCATGTAATTGCATTAGCTGGACCATTTACATTGGATACAAAAGACGGTCGTCATTTAACCTATCTCTCAAGCCGAGATTCATCTCCATCTGATCTCATTCAATACTTGGGTTCCGGTATTGGACCTTTAAGCCAAGCTGGAATTACGGCTTCAGGTTTCATCGCTTCAAATAAGACAAAACTGATATCCAAAATAAATAATAAAATTATGTGGCCAGATATTCAATTGATCCTCAATTCAATACCAACTGACAAAAACGCAGTACCAATTTTAGCCAAAACTTACAATCTAAGACGTGAGGTGGCTGAAGCGTATTACGCACCAGTTGTGGGAAAAGACTCTTTTCATATTATGTCGATTGCTAGTCGGCCAAAATCTAGAGGTCAAATATTACTCGCTAGTAAAGATCCCAAAGTATATCCATTAATCAATCCAAATTATTATGAAAATCCTGATGATGTGGCAATAACAATAGAAGGTATTGAAAAACAAAATTTGGGGTTACATTTACTATGCATAAATATGTTTGTTTTGAGAATTATTACTAATCAACTTGGGCATGATTTTTAAAGGTATCAAGAAGGCGATTCATTTGGTGGAAAATACAAAAATATTTCAGGACATTGGAGCCCGTCTCTCTACAACTCCATTTCCAAGCTGCAGTAATCATGAGTTTAGAAGCGATGCTTATTGGGATTGCTACGTGAGACATTATACGCTGAGCGTTTATCACCACGCAGGTACTTGTAAAATGGGACGTAGTGACGACCCGGAAGCCGTGGTGGACTCTTCATTATTCGTTCGTGGAACAGAAAGAGTTCGTGTGATTGACGCATCAATCATGCCACAAATCGTCTCTAATAATATACAAGCTGCGTGCACTGTGATTGGAGAACGAGGTTCTCAAATGATTAAAGAGTACTGGGGAATCGCTCCCTAAGCCTAATGGCCAGTAATGGCTTTTCTAAAAGAAGTGATGGCTTCACATGCAACAAAAAACAATGCCATATTTATGTTGCTTGTGTGTGTGTCTCATTTTTTTGCACTTGGTGGTAGAAGTAGTTTGTGGTGTCTGCTTCTTTTTATCACATCACGAATTAAAATATATTTTATGTAATTGCAATGTACAAACAAACAAAGTATTTATTTACAGTATAAATGCCAAATAATGTCCTAAATGTTTTAACTAGTTGTGTTGTTTTATAACTTAATGTGTGAATGTATGCTAATCAAGTGGCTGAGTTTTAATGCGAGTATTATTAAAGGCTATTGGACTATTAAAAAATGATTTCGTCTTTTTTTGCACATCGTAGCTCATATTCCATATACATCATATATTTTTGCATGCAAAATATTATGAGACTAAACAGGAACAAACTGTACAAGCTTCAATATTTCATCAGAGCAATTATATATTCGTCTTTAATTAATTTTATCATAACAGAACACTTAACAGAAATAAGAATTACACCAACACAATCAGAAATTAAAGAATCAAATAAGAACAGTAAAAGTATCGATTTAGCACTAAATGATTTGCCAATAGAATTGTATTTCTAACAGGAATTACACACTGGAGCGGAGGGAGGTTTCATAGCTCCAATCTTGTTGCTGATAATGTTTGATCTTGAAATGGGACAATTTAGTGAATACGAGCAACAGAGTCACCACGATTCTTAGCTCTGTACTTTTGCAATTGCTGCTCAGCCATGTCACATCGTCCTTCAGCTTCCTCCAGCTCCTGTTGCGTCTTGCGGAATTTGGCAAGGTTAAGGGCAGCGATTTCCTCCTGTAAAAATAAAAAGGATGGAAACAATTTAGTCATTCGTTTGTGCATATTTTAGTTTTACTATTATAATTGGACTACTTACGGCTTCTTCAATCTGCCTCTTGTAGCTCTTGATTTTTTGTTGGAGTTTGTCGACCAGGTCTTGCATCCTTTCGTGGTTCTTCCTGTCCTCCTCAGCGGTGAAGGTGAGCTCCTTAATGCGCCTGTCACTCTTTCGGAGATTCTTTTGTGCCTCAGCGTGTCTGCGCTGTTCGCTGTCCAATTCGAGTTCCAAAAGACGAGCTCGCTCTTCCAACTTGGCAATCGTCTTCTTTCCTCCCTTGAGGGCATTAGCTTCTGCCTCGTTAAGTCGGGCTTGCAGGTCCTTGAGATGGAGCTCCATTGATTTGCGGTCCTTCTCAACATTTTGAGCGTGCTCTTGTTCGGCTCTCAACTCATCAGCTAATCTGGCGGCATCAACCATGGCTCGCTTGCACTTCTCCTCTGAATTCTTGGCTTCGTTCAAGATCTCTTCGAGGTCAGTCTAGAATACAAATATGTGACGAAGGTACAATTATTAATTTATGTATTACAAAAATACAAACACAGCTTTTTATTTGAAATTCAAGAAGTGTAAATGACTTACGTGCAGGGTTCCCAATTCAGCCTCAAGTTTCCTCTTGTTGGAGGACAAGGAATCTGCTTGAGCTGAGAGGTCATTGATTTGCTCGTTGATATCTGACAATTCCTGTTCTGCGGATCTTCTCGCTCTGTCAGCTTGTTCGAGAAGGGTTCGGGATTCTTCCAACTCATTTGCCAATGCATTAGCACGTCGTTCAGCTTGGGCGTGTGCTTCCCTGGTCTCGTCACGGGCTCTCTGTTCTTCTTCAAGGGCTTGTTGGATTTCCTTCAACTGTTGTTGGTATCTCTTAATACTTTTCTGGGCCTCCTGGTTGGTTTTGTTTGCAGACTCAACAGCTTGTTCAAGTTCATTAATGTCAGACTCAAGCTTCTTCTTCATTCGAAGGGCTTCAGCCTTAGCCTTTGCCTCCTCCTCAAGGCGACCCTGAAGGGAATCCAAGGTTCGAATGTGGTTCTTTCGGGTATTTTCGAATTCCTCCTCCTTCTCTTGAATCCTTCTGTCGATTTCCTGCTTGACTTGGGACAGCTCCAGCTGACCACGGAGGACTTTGCTTTCTTCCTGCTCAAGGGCTGATTCGGCTTCTTCCAGGGCGGCTTGAAGTTCGTCTTTCTCAGCTTCCAACCTCCTCTTAGCTTTGTCAATTTCGTGAATGGCTCTACCTCCCTCACCAATTTGGTCCATGAGGTCCTTAATTTCCTCTGAAAGAGCTTTGTTCTCACGTTTCACAGTCTCCAATTGTTCCTGGCTTTCTTCATAGACAGCCTTAAGGCGGAAAAGTTCGGTGGAATAGTTTCTGCACTCCTTTTGGGAATTGTCAAGTTCAGACGAGAGGCTATCCACCTTGGACTTCCATTCCTCTACAGCTTTCTCAAACGACTTTTGTTTCTTTTCCAACGAATTTGCTAGGGATCTGGACCGTTCGACTTCCAGCTGAAGGTCTTCCAGTTCTGTTGCCAAACGCTGCTTGCTCTTTTCAAGGGAAAGCACCTTCTGGTTCAGACTCTCAATAGTTTCCTCAGCTTCTGTTAGACGAGCCTGCAACTTTCTCTTGGATTCTTCCAACTCCTCTGCCTTTGCAATACCTTCTGATTCATACTTGGCCCTCCAAAGCTGGGCTTCAGCATTTGCCTTGGAACAGACCCTCACCAGGTTAGCCTTGCTCTCAGCTTCCTCATCAAGTTGTTGGCGCATGCCATCAAGATCATGCTCAACATTCCTGAATTTGGATAGGAGACTGCTACGCTCTCGGGCTTCCTCATCTGCGACACGTTTCACTTCTTCCAGTTGGGTTGCCAGAGAGAGCTTCAACTTGTTAAGTTCTGAAATCTGGGTTTCAGCATCTTCAAGTTGGCGACTGAGATCACTGTTCTCAATAGAAATCTTCTTTTTGCTGGCTTCCATCTCTTGAAGGGTGCGGAGGGCATCTTCATATTTGTAATTGAGTTCGCTAAGGGTAGCTGCACACAATTTGTTCTGCTTTTCTTGGGATGCATTTTCGTTAGAAAGGTGATCCATGGCAGTACGAATCTCGTTAATTTCGTTGGCCATTGATGATCGTTCCTTCTCTGCGCGTGTCTTCAGCTTGCTAAGGGCATCAATTTGTTCGGACAATTCAACCAAGGCATCGTTTTGTTTCTTGCGAATACCCAAGAGAGAAGCTTCATGCTGAATGTTTGCTTCTTCGAGGTCCTTTCGCAATTTTGCAAGTTCTGCTTCGCGTTTTTTGTTGAGCTCAATTTGTGCAGCGGTTGCGCCTCCAGCTTCCTCCAATCGTTCATTCAACTCCTCCAGTTCCCTGGCAAGGTCAGCTCGTTGTTTCTCAGCCTTTGCTCTTGCCTGTCTTTCGGCTTCCAGTTCTTCTTCCAACTCTTCAATACGCGCTTGCAATTCCTTGATCTGCTTTTGAAGCTTAGCCACAATGGACTGGGAGTCTTCTAATTTCAAGCTGAGGGACTGAATGTCTTTGTCTTTTCTGGAGATTGTTTGCTCCAATTCCTTTTTATTCCTTTCCAAGTCATTGACAGCTTCCTGGGTCAATTTGAGATCGCCTTCAATTTTCCTCTTTTGCTTATCCAGTTCTCCCTTCAAACGCTTCTCACGTTCCAAAGAGTCTTCCAATTCGTCCAAAGTCTGTTCCAACTTGGCCTTAACCTTGTTGAGGTGGTTGACTTTGTCCTCAGCACCCTGTAAATCTTCTCCAGTTTTTCCTGAAAGCTCCTGCATGTGCTTCTTTTCTTTGTTAAGCTTGTTGATAAGTTCATCCTGTCTTGCGATTTCGTCGTTGAGAGTTCGAATTTGGTGGTCTTTGGTGTTGCGGTCAGCTTCAGCTTTGGAAAGGCCAATTTCAAGCTCTTCTTGGTCTTTGCGCAGTCCTTGCAATTCTTGTTCAACTTTCTTCTTTTGCTGAAAGATTTGTTGACGAGCTTCCTCTTCCTGAGTCAATCGGTCCTGGACATCTTCCAATTGAGACTGGAGGTCGGCAGTTTGTGCGTTCACCTTCTGCAGTTTCGCGCTGAGATCACCGCTCTTGTTTGATTCAGTTTCAAGTTCCTTTTCAACTTCTTCCTTTTCTACCTTGAGCTTGGCGACCTTTTCTTCCAGCTCCTTCTTGGCCTGCTTGGTCTTTTCGACAGCTTCCTCCATCTTTGCAGTTTTCTCTTCCAATTTCTGAAACGTTCAATAATTAATGATATTTTTTATCACATGCATAAGTATATCAGATTAGAATTACGGTAGAGCTGTTCCCCATATTAATTCCGTCATAAAATCCATCTTGCTTATAATATTTGTGCTTGTGAGGTTTTTTTACAAAAATAATTTGGAAATGCCAATTTAAACTACATTTCAATTTTCATTGTCAATGTATTTTTTTTGGTTTTCAGAGAATTTCACGTGCATAGTGCCATCCAGTAAAATTTGATCGTTGCATCTAATTTTTAATCACTTGACCACGCTAAAATCTCACGATGCCCCTATAAACCAGTGAATTCCTATAGTTTGCTTTCTTGACGGTGACACCACCTTTTACGATTTTAAACTCCTCGCAAATAGTATCTAAAGTTGCTTGGAAAGCTTGATATAGTTCAGCTCCTAATATAATAGTAACTTTTCGAACATTCTTTGTACCTTAAGTTCCTTAGCCTCCTTGTCTCCAGCGCAAAGAGGGATGACCCTCTGCATGAGATTGAACCATGGCCATTTCTTGTTTTGCATGTACTGGCGGAGTGTTCTCTGGATAACCTGTAATGCCACACGTTGGTCCTTCAGCTTCTTGAAGTTCTTTCTTGACAGATACTGGCGAATTCCAGCTTGCATCCAAGTGAGAATCCTGGCAATTTTTTCATCTCGAATTTCCTCAAGTTGGCCGAGGACACCAGCTCGGAAGAACACCTGTACAAGATACGAGTACCACCGTTGTTTTTATAGACGAATTTATATTTTTTACATACATCATTGTAAAAACTTACAAAATGGAAAAAAATCTATGTAAAAGTAAGGATACTTCTATTTATTATTTAGCTAGGATATTAAACATGCAAAGTTAACGCCATGCGTATTAGTTTTTAATTGCAACCACTCAGTAAATAAAGTATTTTTTGGAATTCTTTTGCACGTTAACATCTTGAAAAAGTATTTGTATTAAACGTACAGATTCGCTGATTCGTTAAAAGCAGAAATAGAAAAAAATAATGATCGAAACAGTTATTCCAGTAATTGTTCAATTTTCATAAAATGAATGAATGATACATGAATGTTATATTTTTTCACAGAGAAATGTCACGTGCCTTAGTATGTCCAACTCTCCACTTATCAGCTTCCAACCCGATGGTTTCGAAACAAGCTGTAGCCATCTTTTTGTTGTCTTTTTCGTTGTTTTTCATCGGCTCAGCGGCTAATATAATGTACCTTTGTAAAGTGCAGATGAGTATCAGTATCAGAAGTTATATTTTAAAACTTGGTATAAAACTTGTCGTGCATTTTTTGGGGCATTTTCTGAAGAACAACTTGCTCTACATTTCAATTTTTCATAATTATCATCTTCACTTCTTTGAATACCTTATTTTCGTTGATTTCCTCAACAGATTTTACACGTGTTCATTTGTGTTAGGCCCTTCATCCTTTTACTCGCAGAGACTGCAATTTGTAGTTCTGATTCCTATGAGTATTTGTAGTTTTTATATTCTTTATTTTAACTTTTCCTATGCTTTAAATTTGGGTTCAAAACGGTTTCAATCGCTAACGCATAATTTTTAAAGGATGAAGACAAACATAAGGGGTCACACAGTTAATTGTATGAATTTCATACTAATATATGCATTCGCATTCCAGGTATTACAAACATTTCTTTTTGAGGAGATAAGATAATGTACTCATTTCAATCGGATAGTATTCAAGGCAAAAAACGGGGATAGTACTGATAAAAAAATAGATCAAAAATAATATCGAGGGGTACATACTACTTTTATAGGTAAAAACTCTTCAAGGCATTATTGCATTCATGGATAACTTTTATAGTCATTGTCCAGAGGGTGGTAGAGCAAAGGGATACGTATAGTTTTGCAGTAGTGTAGAATTGGAAGGGAAAAATAATTTTTGAGACAATAATATTTTTACAACATACCGATGCTTGAAGTCAGCGTAGACCATTCTGTTGGGGAAACCTTTCCTGCAAATACGGATACCTTCAAGTACACCGTTACAGGTGAGCTGGTGCATTACCAAGTGGGAATCAATGAGACCTGGTGTCTTCACTTCGTTGGGAATGATACAACGAATGAATGAGGGGTAAGTTGCACGAAGTGTGGTCATCAGATTGTTCAGTTGCTCCTGAAAATTGAAAGAAAAGAACATTCATTATATCATAAAATCAAGTATTTACTAGAAAAAACTAAACACTACAATTTCAACGATAGGACACATAATCCGTAGTTGCTTTCTCGTGGCTACGGTCAAACATTTTGATTGAAGTATAATTTTATTGATGGACAGAGTACCAATTTTGGGCGTTCAACAATTGTTTGTGTAGAAGTTGATTTTTGCATGCGCGCCCTTTGTCAGCTACTCATACAGGTAGGTTAATTTTTAGGACACGCAGTTTTAGAAAAGACGAGAAATTAATGAAGATTCAGACAAGAAGAAAAGAAATTATAATGACAGAATATTTTACACTTATTAGATCGCTGTATTGGTAGTTCGTTCATGTTATTTCGGATACAAATATTAACTAACACACAAACAACGAATAAAGTAGCTAAATAATGAGTATTAACCCTGTAAGATGATGATACTGATGTGAAACCACCACCCTTCTTTCTGCCACCACCTAAGGAGATTTATCATAATATCAAGTGTTGTGAATTTTTTTCGAGTGCAACAGCACCGCTAATACTGTAAACCATAATTTTCATGAATGGAGTCCCATCTGCATGGTATAATGATGAGTGAACCTGTCACAGGCAAAAATTCCTACGGAATTGTAGGAAATTTTATTACCTTTGCCTTGTTCGGCCTTAGCATCGGCAGGAGATTGAGATTGGCCAGGATGATCACTGTATAATTGAACGACAAGTTCGTTAGATCCCTTCTTGTACTGATCGACAACGGTATCGTTCAAGGGATCCTTATTCTTTTCCAGCCACCCACAGATATTGTATTGCACCTGAAATTGAGCGAATAAAGATAAATTGTACATTAAATTGTAAATATTTTGTATTTTGCCAGGTTGAAATTTATGCACGCACAGTTCCAGCATAATGGCCAACAGCGAAATGAGCTTCCTTCTGTCCAGGTTTGGTTGGTTTGGGTTTCAAGAAGCAAGGAGATTTGCCCAGCAAATTGCTCTTCAACATGTCCTCAAAACTTTTGTCGGTAGCTTTAGGGAAGAGTGTCTGCTCCTCAAGAATGGCGAAGACACCCATGGGCTATATATATTAAAAATATATATGCATAAAAATTAGTGCAATCATATCATAATTGTATCGTTTTCATTCGCCTAATCTACAAATCGGTAATTTTAATTACCATTTCCATCAAGGTGATACAGGCTTGCAAGTCCATACCGAAATCTTCAAAGATCCAGTCAAGACCTTCAGTTTTGTACTCCTCTTGCTCGAGAACGAACATGTGATGGTTAAAGAACTGCTGAAGCTTCTCGTTGGTGAAGTTAATGCAAAGCTGATCGAAACCGTTTTCCTATTTACACCGAAAAGTTTTGTGAAGCTTGAAAATTTTTGACAGAAAATTTGCACTAAATTATTTACCTGTAGTTTTTAAATATTTTACCTCAAAAATTTCAAACCCAGCAATATCCAATACACCAGCGAAAGAGGCACGCTTTTGTTTAGTGTCCAGAGTATCGTTACACCTCCTAATTAAATGCTTGAACAACCTGTCGTAAATAGACTTGGTCATGGCTCCAAGGGTGTAACCGCACTATAATTGGGGAAAAATGTATCAAAATTATAATTTAAAATCATCAAAGATCAACAAAGATGTATGTTTTTTGTAATTATGAAAAAGAAAGGCAGCACATACCTGAACTACGTTCATACCCTTCGTCACGAACTCGGTACCGACTTTAATTCTGGGCTTGCAAATATTTTTGTACAACAGCTCTCCTTCCACTCCCAAAAGTTTTCCAACACAGTTTCCAGCCTGAAAAAAAGACGAATACATTTTTAATTTTTTAAAAATATATATTTGGAAAATGATAAAAGAGAGAAAGTTTTCTAACATCGAGCCCATCAGCTTCAGCCTGCTCTTCACGACCCTTTTGCTTGAACTTCATGGCACCCATATGCATGCAAGATGCAGTGATCTTGTAAATGTTGTCTCTTTCCAGTGCGGAGAAATTAAGAGTTTCGAAGGCTTCCTGTAATTTAAGTAAAGCAAAACTTTCAGATGTTATCCCAACATGATACCCAAGTGTGCGCATGAGGTTCCTTTCCCTAAAATCATACATTCTAAAAACAATGCGACCATTTTGGTCAAATAATCTTACATGGGTCATTTTCATTTCCTCAAAGTCATCAATTGATGGTACAGTAATTTTTCCCTGGGACACAAATGGGTACACGTAAATGTCATCACCCAAACAAAGCATTTCTGAAAGCATAGGTTTTAAATTCAAGCATAAGAGTATCATTGCTAAAATGCCAATAAATATTAGATTAAAAACGTTTACATTTTAATCTACACACCTTTCATTCCTTCAACAGCACCAGTCATAAGTTGGTAAAAGATGTGGTAGCAACGTTCCAGAGGCATCTGAGAAATGCATCTAGCTTTCTCCAACAAGTCTGTTTGTACATTAAAATATAGCATAAATACTCATTTTTTTTCTTTAAAAAACTACAATTAAGTTTTTTATATAAATGAACCAACGTACAGCTCTCAATATCACAACCAGCAAGCTTTCCCGTTGGTCCGAAGTGAATACGGATGAATTTACCCTATCATCGATGAAATCATAATTTCATTAAGTTTGTTTGCATTACGGAAATCATATTATGTAGTAAACATGGACATTTATATGACTGATCCACTTACGAAACGTGAAGAGTTATCATTACGGGTTGTCTTTGCGTTACCAAAAGATTCGAGTACAGGATTGGTCTGCACAATTTGATCTTCAAGAGAGACCTGACCAAGTTATAACAATCATTTAATAGCATTTCTTCAGGTGATTTAAATTTTTCAAATGATGCATCCAAAGTTCGTCAACTTACTTTCTTGCCATCAGTGCCCTTTGCTGGAGCACCGACTTGTGCGAAATACGCAATGACTTTCTTTGTATTCTCAGTTTTACCGGCACCGGACTCTCCGCTGTATACAAGTGATTTAACAAAATAAGCATCCATTCATCATTTTTTGTTGATCTTTCGATTAATTACACTCAACAGATTGTATTGTCAAATTTTAAAATATAGCTCAACGAATTAACTTACGTAATCAAAATGGATTGATTTTCCTTGGCTGGAATATAAAGATTTTTATAAATGAGCATTGATAAGAGCTAATTTGTTGCTTTTATATATACATACATTTTTAAACCATTTATAAATACATGTGCAGTCGATATAATATCAAAGTCAGTATTAGGGATTGGTTAAAAAAATATACATATATGCATGAAGTTCGAGAAATGAAAGACATGCATGCGTGCGTTGGCGTAACCTAAACAAGCCTGTTATCATTATCTGAAATATAGCGTCATAATATTGATTCATATAGTGAGCACTCTTACAGAAAACGGCAGGTTTTATGAACTTGGCACACAGTCAAAATATTTTCTTTTTGCTGAAACTATTTCTAAATATGATCTGGTACTCAATCATCCACCCAATATTTTTTAACAAAAAATCTACACTGATAGCTATTTGCTTTTGAACGCATTATGGAAAAGCCCATACATTTAGGAAAAAATCTTGAAACTGAATATGCATTCCAACGTCGGAAAAGAGGAAGTCTAAGATGATGTCTGTCGTGTGTTATTTTTGGACACAAACGAAAGCTAGGAAAAAAGAGGGTGAAACAGAAAAAAATGAGATAATGTGCTTCTTTGAATATTGCATATTATAGTCAACGCACAAGCGTTCTCTTTACAATATTCTTCGGCTGGTGCCATTACCAAGTCTTTAACAAAGCAGAGAGAGTAATAAAAATGTAACGCTTTCTTCTTTTTCCAATGTCTAAAAATGGTCATGCTACTGACTCTGCAAAAAAATGACTGTGTGCAATAGCTAATTATTGTGACTAGTGACTGGGGGCTTTGTGGTAAATAGCTTCAAAAAAAGTCTTACTCACCGTTGACCATGTTTTGGTAGGCACCTTCAGCAATGGCAAAAATATGAGGTGGGACTTCATTCCTACGCTTGTTCATGTAAATTTTCATGGCACGTACTGTATAAATGGGGTATCGCTTGTAGGGATTAATGGCGACACAAAACAAGCCGGAGTAGGTCTATAGCCAAAAATTGAATTTTAAAATATTAATTTAGATTTTTAGCATTGCTTGACTGTACTTGAGTCTATGCGTTTTATTTCGCTTACGTAAATGAGCTTATTGTAGTATCTCTGCCTAAGATTATGCAAGACGGAGCCTTCGTTCAAGAAAGTCAAGTTGGACATGTCCTCAGACATCTCGTACTTTGGAGGATTGACCTGCTGGACCAAATCCTTCTTCCATTGTTTTTCCTGGAAAAGCACAATAAAAATGAACATTAACTTCCATTCTTATTCAAATTCAGGTTAATATCACTTCATTATCATCATCTTTCATCATCATACCTCATTTCGCGCAAATACAGAAATCATGTCTCCCTTCGTGCCCCTGATTTCACCCCTCACAAAGTTCTCTTCGTCATCTGGAACCCAACATGCTGTCTTGGCGTCATAAGGCTGACTTTGGATCTTCATTTTCTGTTCCATTGACACGAAGAGAAACTCCGTTGGGTCGGGCTCCTCGCCCGCTTTGAACTTTTGTTCAATAACCATGATGAAGGCTTCACACTATCACACAATCTAATAAGAAAAAGGTTGAAAAATATAAAATATTTTTGATCTCTAGTATAAAAAATGGAAGCTGCTGCCCAGTTGATAACCGCTTAGCACACACACACGTAACAACAACCCTTGAACAGTCCTTAAATAAATAAAAAATGAAATTTAAAAAAATCGTTAGAATTCAAAAGTATTATCCATTCCAAAAAATATTCCAGGTAAATTAAAATAGCAAGATGGGTGGTACTGAAACCGAGCTTACGTTCGAAAGCTGTTCCGTCTTCTCAGCCAAGCTTTCGACTGGCTGCAAGATCGACACTGGAGCCTGGGCAGAAGTTGCAAAAGGAAAAACCACATTCATCTATCCCACCGGGGAAAATGGAAATGATATGAATATAGTTATTCCACCATGTATAAAGATTTGAGTGATGGTACAAGAGGGGACGGGATGTGGAAAGGTGCCAAGTTGTTGAAATACGGTAAAAATAAGCAGCGTAAACTCATATTTTTGGTGATCAAAAAAGTGTGCATTGTAAAGCAATAAGTTGTTCGTTAAAATCCGAAATGCTAAAAAGAAATCCTACAAAATCATGCAACGTTAAGAAAAAAATCATCCTTTAGAAATTTTTGTTAGACATGCTATTTTGGTGGGTGAAGCAGAGAATGGGCAGAAAGAAATTATGGTGTATGAGTAAATGGGTTCATGAGTCGTTTAAAAAACAGTTGTTAACCGAAGCATAGTACAACGAAGCGTAGAGGTAATGATGACGATAGTTACACTTCATAATAACTTTGGATGAATTAGGACTAGGACATCGTATCGGTATCGGTATCAATATATTTAGAAAGCTATATGTAATGATATAATGTGTTGCTACATATTTATATCCTATTCTACTTGAGAAAATTATGGAATTAGTGAAAAGACAAAAATATATGAGTCTTACAATGTATTTCTGCATTTGCGTTCTAATTTTAGGAGAATTGGCAGAAAAAGTAGTGTTTTAAACGGGCGAGGGGACTGATTCGGTTCATAGTGCCCTAAAAACAATGCAAGAAAATAGTGCAAAAGTGAATAAGCTTTCGAATTCCGATTCCAAAAGCCTTCACAATACAAAACTATTTCATTCCACAAACGTGCTGATATTTCAAACAATCAATGTATGGGAACAAATTATTGAAGCATGACTCACTCACTGGCGTGTAACGTTCTGTTATATTGTATGTATCTTCCATAGACTTAGACTTCACGTTTTTACATACATCCTTGAAATATTAATGGACTACAAAAATAAGTAGTCATTTTTTTTCGTTATATATTCTCATACGTAGTCCATCATGAAGATGTTGATTTTGTTAATTATAAAGTTAGATTTTTAATATCCCCATTTGCATTGCGGTTTAGACTTCA
>JAQFXM010003065.1:0-21752 GCA_034693345.1 Entomobrya multifasciata | reverse complement strand
ATCGTGCATACGGACAGACAGACGGACATACGCCACAGATATCCTGTATAACTTGCTCGAAGTCGCAAGTTAATAAGATCAGCATCGTAGCACCATACAGTTCTTTATGTATATGTATGTTATAGTTCTTCAATAAAACAAGTCTGTAGTTTGTGTTACTTGCAAAAATAAAAAATAGATACATTTATCCCTTGCTGTGCTCAGTTATTATACCCATGTGAAGTTGAATGAAAGCAAACAAAAAACCAGAAATTCTTTGTTTTAGAAAACGTTCCCGTGTTTGCCCCTACATTTACACGGTTTTAGCTGCGAATTGCTGTTAATTAGACGACTGCCCATAGTACCTTCATATTCCAAAGTGCGAATCGGATGTGGGATGGCTTTTCATGTTGCCCTTACGTTCATAAAGTAATGAAACATCTTTAGCTCTCTGACTTATTTGGTTTTGCAATAAAAATCCTTCTTTCAACCCCTCAAGCAACTTCCTTTGATATGCATGTAGTAATGTTGAGCTTGTGGATTAGGTGAGTTAAGAGGCTCGAAATTGATTATTACTTTGGACTTGAACAACAATTAAAAGTTGTAAGTTGAACACAAGCCGTGTAAAGTTTTGTTGTAGATACAGCCCAATTGTTTTGTTCTCTTAACTTTATTTGCATATATAAAAAATAACGTGATTAGGTATATCCCACCACCACCTTTACGACTGACGATGCTTCAATGTGACACGTTATGTAAATCGACACTATGTCGTAACTCCTTCTAATGAAATATTGTCTTGCTGTATAATTCTGATATTCATGAGATTTATGTGACGTTTGAGGCATGGAGCTTAATTACAAAAAGGCGAATCGACACAAAAATTGACTGGTGGTGATGGGGTGAAGAGAGGAAAAATACTTACACGTGATAAATTTTTAAAATTGTAAGAAAATGTAAGAAAATCATTTTGAAGCATGTAGATTTGCATTATTGGAAAATACCATTGATCAAAAAATTTTAGTGACTTACAACACAAAAATAAATGAGGATAATGTTATTATTATACAAAAAGGTGGAACCAAAAAATCGCCACAAAATCGCACACGCCCACATTATACATAAAAATACAAAAATTCATTAGTAAAGATGTAATAATTAACACGAAACTCATGTCCTGTCATCTTTGAGTCCGACTGTTGTACAATTTTTGTTTATGAACGAATGCAATTTCATTCTTTTATGGTATATTCACGTTAAACTTTCTATATTCACATAAATAACAAGTTTATCAAGTAAGGCGCAATACAGAGTGTCAAAGCATATAATTTATTCATTAAACTGAAAGAAAAATCATGAGAACATGATATGTAATACACAATACACAAGCACATTTCTTGTAATTTTAATTTATTGATCTGTAGATTAAATTGCAAATTTCCAGAAATTCCATTATAATTCATTGGCGAGAAGTGTTTATAACATTTCAGCTCTGAATTAATTCAAGAATGTGTACTACAGTTCTCTCTCAGCTGAAAATTTATTTAATTTTAATTTCTATATTGCTTTTTTATATGTAGTAAATCTAAGAAAATCCACCAGTGTTGGTAAACATTAAATGCACTGATATTTTATATTTTGCATAAATACCACTTTAGCTTCTATTGTTCTCATCAAAAATTCATCACCACAACTGCCAGTAAAACAACCACCCAATGAAGTAGTAGCAATCTGACAAAAAACAGCAACAAAGGGATTTCGGCGATTCTACAAGACCAAAACAATAATTTTATTATTTTTTGTTGGAGCGATGAGGGATGTACAAGCATTCGTATAATATTTCATTCATCGATTTGAATATGTAACAGCTTGGCACGCTGCGCTGCACTGTTGCAGTTGTTGTTTTTGTCTTCGAGAAAAAAATTATGACTGCCAAATGCCAATACTATGTATGCAGGTAAGCAAGACCACAGTTACATCGATGCTGACATTAATTGAGTGTCAGCAACTTAAAGGTATTAATTTACCATTAGTCTTAAATCATGCTTTCCTTGAAGAATCACTACCCATTCAGATATTTTTCTCTGCATAAGATCATCAGCATTATTTTTACATATCATAAATAATGTGATTACAATGCAGCCGATGGACGATGAACGATAGGAACTACTGTTTAATTTTAGCTTACAAGATTTTTTATCGTTTTCATCCCTCTCGTATTTATCTCTACGATACATTAGATGACATGCACGTATCACACAGATGTATAAATAAAAGTACATTTATTTGCCTGATATGACATCGCGTACACAAACGTGTGTTTAAAAAGCTACAATTATTAATGTGCTTATACAAAATGATGAGCATGATTTGATGACGATGTTTTACATGTGTATATATTACTTTATGCGCTAGATGATTTCATTCATTAAATTCATTGGTATTCCTAAAACAACCCACTTTGTATATGAACAATGTAACTAACTCTGCAACCTCAAGTTAGTTGTAAATTGTAATGCGTCCTCTTCAATCCACATTATGATATACAGTGATAGCCAAGAGACAAAGTAATACATGATAGGGCTCTCTATGTAGAATTGTTACTAAGATTGCACGTCTATTCCTTAACATCATCCAGAGACAAAACAGAAACAGTACATTATTATGATGATATCACGAACAAGTTAAAGCTTTGGAATAAACGCGCAAGCACCTGCAACCATGTACATGCGCTTACGTCTACCCTTTAACTAACTAAAGTATAAAAGACAAAATATGCCTAGATTTTGTGATTCAGTTGTAAATTTGTACATGCCGAACGAATGAAACCACACATCATCTTTTGAATATTTACACGCATCGAGTTTGGAATAATAATAAAAAAGCAAACATATGCCCATTCTAACAGAGTGTAAGTTGTTGGTAAAAAGCGCGCCGGTTTAATATGCAATGATGCTAGCCATGCTTTTACTTTAAGAAACAAATGAGCAAAAGTCAAGTGATAGCTCCTTTTACCGGGTTGAAACTATACTATCATCATCCAAAACTGTTTTGAATTCATTGCACAAAACCAAGAAGCAAAAAGGGTTAAACCCTGATCAAATAGGTTTTTCTCTGATGTGATATGTGATGGCTCTCTTTATTCCTTCACTTTTACCCGTTGAAAAACGACTCGTATAATATGAATATCATTATTTTGTGCAAATGAAGATGAATATTAAATTTCAGAGCCTTACATGCACTCCTTTTGATGCGTACCTACACGAAAAATGGCAGCAAGTCAAGTATGTAATGATAATAATAATGTGGCAGTAATAAACGTAGGTAGAGTTTTAAACAGAGGGATATTTATGTGCACATGCCAAACATGTCATGACATGGCAAATGTGATAAGTGAACTAGATTATCAACAACATCATCTCCTCCAAAAATCATTTAATTTAATGTAATGTAATAAAAACGAAGGAATCTCCTTTACCTTTACCGTCATATTTTTATGTCTTTAGCAAGCAAACTACGCGTCACACATGAACTCACGCGGAGTGCAAAATAAGTCTACCCACATACCAGGTAGACATGATCACTGCTAGCACAGTAGTCGCTGTTATTAATGTTTTCAAAATAAGCTTAAATGAAATACATGATTGCTGATAATGCGGTGTACCATACTAACCAGCATGGCATCGGCAATGAGAAATGATACTTATAACAACGGGTAGACATTTTTGAATTAACTTGCTTATTCACTTCAAGTAATCTTTTTAATCATTTATTTTCACCAGTTAAATATTAAAGCAACTATACACACATATCCTAAAAATCCTCCACAAACCTTCTTAATCCAACGGCATTAAAATGAGTTTTCAAATTTAATTTACGGTACTTTCTTGCTTTAATTAATTTTACCAATCAATACAGTTGCACTGTCGAGGCCTGATCAAGTGAAATCTAAGTTATTGAAATGCAAAAAAATGGCAACGGTATTGATAAGTGATAAACAATTTTTGTCAGTTTTAAAAATTTGGTGTTAATGCAAGGGGTCAATTGATGCGAAGGATCTGGGGTAAATGTTATTTATTAGACTTTGGTAACTTGCAGTACTATTTAATGATACCAATATCAATTTACAGCATTTTTTCATTGATCTAATGTACGTAAAAGGTTCCTTCTCGATATTTTTGAATTAATTTTAACAAGTTGACTGCTGTACAACAACTCAATATCAAACATAAACATGTATTATGGCTACAACGCAACGTGTAAGCGCGTGCAATTTTACTAATTCAAAAGTTAGTTGATATTCGTTGCAGTGAAAGCACGTACTTCTTCGCACGTTCGATGTATGAAAACGTACGTACATCGTACATGAATCATACAGTTGAGCTTGAGCAGAAATAAACGTAATGCACACTTAACCCCAAGAAAATGACAATAAAAAATAGCTTTACATCAAATACATTGTACATATGAATGCATTATATTATATCTTCTCTATTTTTATACAATAAAAGAAAATAATTTCTTAGGAATAATCTGTTTTCAAGAACTTTTTTCTCGAGAAAATTGAAAATCTTTCGAAAAAAGTGTTTGATCTCTTTTACTCTCTTATGTTTGCTGTCATTGTATCAGTTGCCTCGAGAGTCCTCAAAACATGCTTATCGGCTTAACAATAGACATGTAACTAAACAAGGTTATATGATGCGATGCATGCGAAAATAGAATTATGCCAAAAGTGAAGAGAAAGATGAAATAAACGGTGAATCAACCGCAACTTGCATTATCACGATTCAATTACGCGCTTGCCTTGTGCTTGTGCTGCATGCAAAATTTGAAAACATTTTTTCACTCTTTTGCCGATACAAACAACAAAAATACCGTGCCTGTAGGAAAAGAAATGTTTTTTTTAAAAATAAGCATGTGATCATCTCAAAAACGTATTCGATGAGTCTGTTGGTTCGTGCTATTGTATTTTATCACGCTCCAGAATCAGCAATTTGCACGGAGGAGGCATTCAACCGTGAACTTCAACACCTCCTTCTTAACAACATGTACATTAACTAACTGCGGACGCGGCGCAGACACAATATAGTCTGCAAACATGTCTATCACGCAGTGTACATTTTAGAGATAATACCTAAACTGAAACTTGGGTTGAAGTTTTCGAAAATGGGTTTATTGAATCAAAATTATGGCCATGATATAAAGATATTATTTACATTTTGAGCCTAATCCAATTTTTTCTCTTTTTGACAAGGCGTTGCGCTGTGGGTTGTTAGCTTCCCGTCCGATTTTTAATTGGCGGGTGGATTGCAAAGATATAACAAGTGTGAAACGCCTTTTAAGTTTATTATGTTTTCTGAAAAATGGGAAATTTATCTAAACTAGTCTGGTTGCCCATGCGTAGTCTATTTATTTACTGTAAGGCAGTTATAATTACTATTCCATAAAAATAATTAGCTCAGGAAAGATCGGTAGCAGGAGCCACTCAGACTAATATATTTTCAAAAATCAACTTGATAAATTATATTTCTAGTTTAAATTAGCAGATGAAAAATTAAAACAGACTAACAAGAGATGCATAGCTATAACAAGTTAATAATGTGAGTAATTATCATCATGATTACAAGAGCTTTGTACTGATAAAAGCATAGTAATAATGATGATTATAAATAGAAAAATATAGGGTCTAATCATAATAACAAGTCATGTTTAAAAAGGCAGGTGATCATGATCTTTGTAAAATATACATGCGTATATAATATGTTTTATGCAGTTTGTTGTACTTTGTACGATCATCTCATCAAACTAATCCTGTTTCGGCAAACAAATAACTGTGTAATCAAACCTTTTGAAGATTCGGACGTGCTTTATGAGGTGTGAATATAAAAAAGCTAAGCCGGAGCCTTTGCACTTAATATAGTCGTTTTTTAAAGAATAAAAGAATCTTTTGCATTCGAATTAATTCAACACACAATGAACACACTGCTCCCGGTTCCGAGAATGAACAAAATAAATCCAAAGAAATATCATCAGGTAATCACCGTAAAACAAAAAGTCAGCATGCCAAATGAAAACAAACAAATAAAAAACCCCAGATATCCTATAAAACAACGAAACAAGTCATGAATATTGTTTAAAAATAAGCAAATTTTTAATAAAGGCTCTAATTTATTGAAGTCATCATAATTCTCCTTCATATTTTCTTTTATGAAACATATTCTATTTAAGTTATGCATTATGTGTTATTTATTGTGCACTTTACATGATCCGTGATGAGCTACCGTACCGAGATGAATTTGCTTATAAGCCAATTTAAGTGAATAAACATGCAAAACAACAGGAATGCCATTGGACACAGTCTGCCGCTGCAATGGACTTTGGGCGCACTTTATGCCAGTTTTTGTTGAGGTATCATCATCCCGTATCATTACTGCAATCGTTGTATTTCATCACCAATGTATATACATAGAACCATACCAATTTTTTGAAATTTTCAATGAACTGCATATACAGATGTCTTACTAAGTAATATTTGTACTTAATATTCCCTGGTTTTTAACAAATTTATCGGTATTCAACAATATAAATAACGTGTAAACATTATGCATTGAAATAACAACCGTACAATGATGCATTTCTAGTTGTGTAAACGAAACGTAAAGTTTGTTGGTTACTTATGAACTTATCTGCGGTTAGTTTTTTTCATCAAGGTTAATTAAGTACATCCAGCACGTAGACTGCATTATCAACAGACGAATGAATTTTCCTCAGCATCACCATAAACATGTTATAAGGTACATCGAATAGAGGAGTGAAAACTAATGCATCACTAAATTGTTCAGTTTACATATTGCTTACTGATGTGATGATGAGTATGAATACATGGTTGTGTTACAAGAGAAGTAAAAATACACACATAATAATTTCATCAATACTGTCTGTATGCCTATTTAGAATTATTCATGCAAAAGGGGGAATGAGAGATAATCACTACATTTATACTTCGTGACGATGAATGAATTGCATTGCGATTGCATGTAGATACATATTATTTGCATTATAATAATTATAGCAATGTACATGATTTTTAAATGTTTTAAATGTATGTATTATAAAAAGAATATATGGTTAATTTGCTTGTTTATTTTTATTTATATGATCATACCAACTCATCATAAAATGATCCTATAAAAATTTTAACCGCGTCCCAGGAAAATAGGGCTCCTGCTGGGTTTCGCTTTTGCTTTGCTGGATGGATGGTTACCACACCACAAGCAAAAGCGCTCTCCTCTCTCTGCTCATGATAAATTCTGCTGGAGTTCATCATAATCATCATCAACAGAATCATACATTGTTTTTTAAAATTTCTTATTATAAATACTCCTTCATGTCATGTAGATAATTTCTTAACTTGAGCAAATTAAGAAACAAGTAAAATCTAGATAGAGATACCAGGGAGTTCTCCACACTTTATTTCCCGTCAACATTATGCATAAGATTAGCATCCCCAACATAGTACGCTTAATTTTCTTCTTTTTTTGAATGGTGAGATGGATGGAGAAGGTAAAAGGTTAAGAATGAAATAATAATAAAAGGGAAGGAGGAAAAAGGAGACACACCGAGAAACAGGATGAAGAATTGGTTAATGAATGCAATTTTTTCTGTGATGTCCTCTCCTCTCCTACTTTTTCTTTTGCTTCCTCTTGTGTTGTCGTCGTTGTACTCGTCATCGTCTAATAATCATCAGTATGCAGCCGATGTTTTCGGAATCGCAGCATCACCACCAAGTCACATTGTAACAACAGCAGCCAACCACCCGGTATTATAAATATGTAAAATGTAATCATCAAACGGTGAGCTTTAAAAAAGTGAGCCTAGCCTTTTTGCTTTCCATTTGAAGTTTAAAAGGGATACACACTGAAAATAATTTCTCTGTCTTTTCGTTAATAAACTTAATATGCATATGAGTACGTGTGTGTTGTTGATGGATGATAAATATTAACTACAGTAGTGACTCTCTGAGAACTCCCAGCATGGTACATTTTTTTAGAGGAAAAAGAAAGGCCACGACAGTTTCTCAAATAGCCTTCGTCATCGTCATCATAATGCTTAGAAACACACACAGGTCTTCTAGATAGAGCCATTTCCAAAGTCATCTCTGCGTTTGTCCCTACACCACATTCAAATGTCTTGTACTTGAGCGTTTAAAATCTGTAAAATAAAAGTAATAATCATCATCATAAATATAAATATAAGCATAAAATAAATTTCTCTGTGAAAGTATCATAATCATCATTAGCAGCAGCATGCGAAAATCGTTTACATGATGCTTTCATCTCTAGAGGGGCTTGGCCTTTTTGCGTCTTGGAATACCTGATGTATTCTCATTCTCAGAGACAAGTATACAGCTTCTTTCCAGGCAAGAAGTGTTGGGTGATATCAAGTCAAAGTATATAGATGAACTGTCATGTGGCCTTTATAATCATAAAACGACGAGTTTATGAAATAATCATGATGATCATAGCCATCATTATTAACATCATTTGAGAAGGTATGTGTGTGTACAACATTTAGTAAAAGAAGAAAACAAATCGGCAGCATCAACAAGAAAACTTGCCTTTTAGGAATTTCCAAACCAAGTTTTTATGAATGTCATTGTAGTAAAAAAAATCAGAAAAGTTGCACATAATGCCTGAATTTTTTCATGAATGGCTACGAGAACGACTCTGTGAATGGATAAAAATGTGTAGTGTATTTTTCAGATATGTAAATTTAAAACTGTCATTTTCGCATGCAGGGGCAACAACAATATAAATAAAATACGTTAAAAGTTTTTTTCTTTAGGCATAACACGATGACATAACTCTAGGGCCAGGATAAAGCAAAAATTCTGATTGTTTTTGGTACTGCCAAGATGGGAAAAATACATTTTTCAAAATATAATTCAAACCCAAATCTTTAATAGTGTTTCGAAACAGCAACGTTCCCTTTTTATTACTTAAAATTTCATCAAAAAAACTGGGGGAACATATCAACTGACATCATCAATTTGTAGGTTCTCCTAAAACAGCACGCTAAAGTTAATAAGCTAATAATAATATACTTGACTAAAAGTCAGTTGTTATTACTTTAAAGTAAGTTTAAAGACAGTTTTCAGTCATAACATGTCCACTAAACTGGCAATAAGTATGTGAGGAGAGGAATCAAGTCAAGTGTTGAAAGAGTGAAAGAACCCTTTAAAAGGAATTTTAAAAAACTAGTTTTAGAAATATATATGATGATGGTATGAAGTACGAGCAAATTGTTTTGCTTGAGTTTTATTATTATGATGATGTGTTGTGTGCCCAAAATAAAAGAATCTTTTTTTCTTGGTATGAATATTATGATAATGATAATAATAATAACGTTGATTATTATTACCATTTTCAAAACTTATTATGAGTTTTGAGTGTGGTGAGCTGCGTCACAACGAGGAAATTAATGTTTAGTTTGGAACCCATGATCAAGGCAGGCATTGTCATAAAGACGTATGATCACTGTCACATGAGTTCAGCAGCAAGTTTCGTTGAGTTGACGGTTTTGAAGTTTAGACGAAGAGAAAAACTGAAAGGAACTAATTTGTGTTTTAAGAAGAAGCTTTTTAATTTCTGTTTTAAAGCTTATGAGTTGCAGTCTTGTACTTTGATGATCAAGTCCAGTCAGGTTTAAGTCATTCCTATACTTGTTGACAGTCACATATTTTATGAAATATGAGGCAAGCATATATTATAACCATGATTGCTTTGTAGAGAGTAGAGAGTATAACGACCACAATGGACGCTTTCGCTACGCTGATCTGGCCAAATGATTATGGACATAAGTTTTAGGACATGATTAATGTATTTACAACTTTTAAAATCTGATTTACATCATATTCATATTGGCTATCGAGATGTGTCCAGTGTCAACTTAACTAGTCTAATACTGCTTTGTACGATAGTTCATGGTTCTTAGTACGTAATCAAGATTAAGATAGATAATCTGAAAACCTCTGTCTTGCAGAATACGAGTTATTGTAAATCAGCGTCAAGTATATGCTGACATGTAGAGCTGTGGGGCTGTGGGTAGACCTCTTGCTACTACTCATATTCTTATGAAACTGGGAATCTTTTAACGTACATGTTGAAAAGTAGCCGGTGGTCCTTCATCCTCATATCATAATGCAGCTAGAAAAAAGAACCAAATTCATAAAATTAAAAAACCATACCGCAAGAAGTCTACATTCTACATCGATATCACAAAAAGAATTATAGTTTCAAAGCTGTAAGTTCCATATTACCCCAAATGGTGTTCTTAGGTATCAAAGTTTCTATTTTACCAACTGCGTACTAATGCTTTGTTAAATTAATTACTAAAATAGATGTACTCAATAACTTCTTATTTTTTTAGGATTTAAACTATTACAGTGAGATCGCTCGGTGTTTGGTTTTCAACATTCCTGAGAGCTAGCTAGTTTGTTCCTGGAATCATCTTTAATTGTAAAACTACAAGCTTTAGAAAAACAGAAACAGCAATTAAATTTTTTAGAGTTCTGCTGCCAAAAATGGGTTGGGCTTTCATGTCATTTGTACATGAGTAACATGAAGGCAGTCTTTTCTTTTAAGATCCGCCAACAGAGATATTCATTTGCATAATGTATTCCGCAACTTTTGCTCACTATCAATGTTTATGCAGATGGCACACAGGCATGGAGCATAGAGGATAGGCAAATTTTCCTCTCGGTTCACCAGTGGTGAGCACTTCTGAACAATGTTCATCATCCCAGCATGTGAGTACTTACTCCCGGGTGCAAAGGCTAATAAAAAAGAATGCATTATTGCCGCACCACCATTCTGCAAATATTGTTCTCTCTCTTTGTCGAAAGCGATTAAAGAATACGATATAAATTCTTAAAAACGTACGCCTCAGCCTCATGAAAAACAATAACAGTTAAACCCATTTCTATTTATGCTTCCGTTCATTTTTTACCCGACCCGTGACGACAGTTGATTTAAGGTAAAACCTTTCCCTCATGTAGACGTATAAATTACATTTCAACGCTTCTCCTTTTTCTTTTATACTTTATGAAGATTAATAAAAATTATTGATGGTATTATTATCGGCTTGCAAACAAGGTGGGAAGGGAATTTATAGGAAACGAGAGAAGGTAAATATACGTTATACAGGTGATAACCAATCAAAAAGTCCAGCCCATTCTATTCTCAGGATACGTTTTATGAAATATACTTGAGAATTAAGTTGAAATTTTCTTGTCTTTATCGCTGAGTAAAACTAGTGATGATAATGAAATTCATCCGTATTTGACTTCTTTTCATTCCTTTGTATCTACTATTTTTGTATTGTTATCATTATGTCATCTAATTTGTGTGTAAAGTTGATGTTTCACAATGAAGATAGATAAATTGCATGTTTATTGTTGTTATTAAAGTAGGGTTTGTGTACTACTTAAAACGATCAGTCATCATAAATATGAAATACATATTTAACAACCCGCTGAGATATACAACTAATTTATTGACGAATCCTGACCGATAAACTGCTGGTTAAACTTGAATATTACATACGTGCTCATATATATATAATAGAGATATGAGCTTAATTAATTAGTAAAACGACAGGAGTGCTTACACCATGTCCAACTAGTACACTTCAGGTATGTTTGGTTTCGAATGTGTAGAGTAAGCTAATTAAGCTCTATGATGTTAGGATAGACTTAAAATAGCTACATACATACCTAAGTTAACTTGCACATGCAACTTTCTTAGAGAATAAATTAACTCTGGGAACATATTCAATAAAATATATCGTACCTAATTATGTCTACCGGGTTTCAGTCATTGACCAAAACTAGAGTAAAACGTTGGCAGCATAATTTTAATTTAATAAAATAGAATTCGAGGAAATCCCCAACGAGCAATGGTGAATGGTTATTCGCTTGAGTTGTAATACCTGCGCCGCCTGATTAATATGACAATAGTTACACGGTTTTGGTTATCATGGACTGGAAAGCATGTATTCAGTCATGAGCTAGTAGTAGTAGTAAAAAACAATACACTACTACTAATGTTGTAAAATACAAAGCATAAAAGCGTTAGTTTTACGATTACATATGATCACCTCATCATATCATACACTCATTGTCCTAGCACATTTATAGCAGAAGCAATTTAGATTCAAATTGGAAGCATCATGCTGCGTAAGTACTTTGTATTTTTAGGTTTCCTTTAAAGTTTACATACCATGAAACCGCAGTTCGACAAGGAAAGGAAGTTGTAATGCCATTTTTTGCTGTTTTGACTGACTTTCAATGGTGGTTTTAACAAGTTAGGTTATGTACAGAACATGCAAATTACAAGTTAAAAAGAGGATTCTTCTTAGTCATCTTATAGTGTACTTTTGACACGCAGTAGTGCGCTTACAGGTAAAAGAAGAAAAAATTAGTTGTTCAGGTAGATAAATGCATATAGTGCCTACGTTAAAAACTGCAAAATGTTATACAATGTGTCTGCAATCAACATAATAATATGTAATGTATGAAAAATGTAGAAGCGTCTTCTTTTTCCTCGCAAAAAAACTATGTGTACTTTCTCTTATAAAAAAAAGAAGAAGAAAACATGAGCAGCAGACAGCAGACTGGATCCTTCCTGCCTTTGACATGATGTGTTGACAAATAAAAATGGAACCTTTCATAAAACTTGTTTTATAGCTCGTTATTGCTTCTGTGCAATTTTTACATTTTTCCAATTCAGTTCTAATTAAAATAGAAAATACCAGTAGCAAGTACACTAAAAATGTTTACCAATGGCTATCGAGAACAAAAAAATATAAACACGGGTCAGTGGAATTGAAGATTAAACCTTTTCAAACCTGAAGAAGTTTTTTCTCCTTGTACTGGCAATATATTATATCAAACTTTAAAAAACATGATAAGAACAGATAACTGAGTGAGACTGACCATTTCATTGTAAAACACAACTGCAACACAACAGTTTAGTTCACTTGTTGGTATATACAGTTGTTCTGAAATTTGAGATAATGTACGATCAAGAGTCATTAATTATTTTGTTGATGGCGATAGTGTTCCTTGTATCCGTATTCAGTGTGAAGCTTCACAATCTGGTTGTCTCAACAAACACTACCAACAAGACACGAAGAAGAAGAGAGGACCATTTTATTTATAAGAAGCAAGGACGGAATAGATGGATAAAGCGTGCATCCCTTCCAACAAGATTTATGGCTAGACTGGGTGCACTCAAGCAACACTTTGAATACGGACAAAAATAAATAGTTTGCCGGTTATCAGCTCTACTGAGCATTTCGTTTAGATTTCGGATAAACTAAAAATGGATGTGTAAGAAATTGAATCTATTAAGAAGAGTGACCAGGGACATGATGAATATCTAACACACATATAGAGTAACATTTTAGGCTCTTGTTTTAAGTTTGTTAGGCTTGTAGTTGTAACAATACAACTGTTTTGAACAGATCAAAATTAAAATGTGCATACTTTTATAAGAATCCATTTGCTCACCGAAACTCACTTACAGACAGACAATTTGAAAAGCAGCGAACTTCCTATCTGACGCCTTGTTTCTTTTCTTGATAATTATTTTTATAAACATTTTTAGCCTTCAGTCTTACCTTTCAATATATACATATAATAGAATTGGTCTGGCCTTAGTGGAAAACTGACTGTTGCTGTAAATGTTTGCATTTTTGTGCTGCATTTACCTGTCTCCATTATTTGTATGCATAAATTAATCATAAATAAAACTGAGAAAAACGCTGATTAATATCTTGACATATCAAGGTTAAGTCTTGCTTACCTCCGGTCAGATATTGAATTGCCTTCTCAATGTAATGTTTGCATGAGCTATGATGCTATTGCTCCCTTTTTTGTTTGACTGCAGAAAATTATTTAGACAGGAGTGTTTTTACCTTCTTATTAAACTTACCTACATATTGACAGCTGTAATTAGTGGAGAAGGGGTTTGATCATACCTACTCTACTTTAATAACACAAAACGACACGTACTGCAAATGTACAACATGGATGTTAAATATTTGCTCATAATTTTGATGCACATATATTACAAAAACTGGGTATTATAAATCATTACAATATCTACTATGTAATTTATAAGTACGATAAAGATGACAAAATTGTTTTGTATTTCACCCATAATAAGAACATGGTATATACTATAATACAATATTCCAACAATACTTTACACACGTGTTAGTAAAACTTTTACGTTTTTTCAAACGTAAACCACGAAATACATTTTACTAAAAGGAAAAATGCTCCTTAGTTTTTGAGATGTATGTATTCAGATTCAGCTTCAAGAAAACTAAGAAACGTTCATACTAATAATAATATTTTAATGCGATGCCCCTCTCCCTCTTTATTTTCAAAAACGTGGGTATTTCTGCTATTATTACTGTCATTTATCTTTCCAAAGCTACAAAATACAAGTACATCATTATGTATGAATGAGCTAAACTGGCGATTTTATGAACATAAAAAAGATTATGCCAGTAAGCTTTTAGCCCTTTCTAAAAAGAATCCTACACAAAAAGGAACTCCATGACGGAATCATTAAGGAAACGAGCGCAGGAAAAATGCATTTTCTGGAACGTGTTTTGAATTCATACTTGGATTATCTATGAAGAATAGGAATGAAGTAGTGGATTCGTACCAAGTAAAAGCAGAATTTAAAACCATGCTAAACATTTGCTTAGTACTTGACATTACATGTTTAAGGACTTTCTTTTTAAAATCGAATGATTTTCAGGAAATTCCGACATTATAAACTTTTAAGTAAATATGTGTCAACCACCTGACTTCAAAATTTGATGAATGATAGTGGGTTATAAGCTGTTAAAAATAGATAAGCTGGTTTTATTGAACGTTATTGCTCTATATTTATAATGTAATTAGTAATTAATGATCATCATATGTACGAATGATACGCTCCGCTCAAGCACAGCAAATTTATGATTTAATTAATGGCATCATTTTCAAAACTTGAAGCATTTATCAATATTTTACCAAAGGGGCCAGTAAATCTATTTTAATTCAGACAATTAAGAAATCGGTAATTTATTCATGCATGAGTGCATCTAATACATTTCAGATAACTAATGAGAGAAATAAGTACCATTAGTTAAATATTTTTACAACAAATCTACTCGTCATAAATTAAGCATTTAGTGTCTACTTTGGCAGGTAATTTACATAACATGCACTAGCAATTTGAAAAGCACAGGAAGTGTTAATTAAATGTTACTTATTATTAGAGCAACTTTAATTGTAACAAGTAAACAACTTTCGCAGATAGACAACTAGTAGCTAGTGTTGTGACCTGTCGCTTGATAACTATCCCGTGATAAAAGATGCTCGTGCAAATGTTTAGACACATAACCAACTTACAACAACAATGACAGGAAAAGCAAAAACCCCAAAGTCATTATTCGTTCATGCTGATTTCCGGAGGGGCAACTTGCAACTTTTAGCCATCATCAGTGAATGGACACTGTTAAATACACCAAGCTTTCATACAAATTATTAAAACAAGCTCAATTACTCACAAAGTTTCCCATGTCATACCAGTACCACCGCCAGCAAAAAAAATTCTCGAGCGACAAAATCAACCTTCAGAGCTTGCTGTCATCTACACTTAATTCTCAATATTTTATAAAGTTTTACTATCTTTTTTAAAAGCTGTGAACTACGCAATACAGATGTGTAAGCTTACATTTAAAATGTTGATATAATACTCCATATTAAATGAAGCAAGCAATGCAAATAAATTTCTTCCCTATCTTTTTATTCGTTGTATACTTTTTTCTGATGACAAAAGCTAATCATTCTTCAAGCATACCTTTTGAAAGATGCTGTCATCTCCCATTTGTCCATGACTCATGAAGGTACTTTCTACTGTTACTTTTTTGCATATCACTACACACTACCAGCACCTCTACAATTACTTTTGTGTGGAGAAATGGGAAACTCAAGAAATTATATTTGTCAATGTCATCCCTAAATGTCCCTTTTTGATACGCACATTTATAAGCCAACTGTTTATCCGAGAAGAAAATGAAGCGTTTTCATTTCTCTCGTCATTCTTCTTGGGTAACAAGGATAAATGCAATATATGCAGTGACAACAAGAGAAACTATTCACAGCTTTTGTTTCATCCGAGTTTTTATGTAAATCAGTAATACGAGGATGTTATAAATATACATTTTTATCATCTGCTACACTGTTTGTAATAAATACGTTAAGAAGGCATATGTTGTGTGACTTTTTATTAAGGAAATACTTTATTTGAATATCTTACGGGTGATGTTTGTATGGATCATCATGATGATGAACTTAATGGTATAATAGTCAAAACGTATTATATTTTGGTGAGACAAATGGAGAAAATATATTTGGAGCAAGAAAGAATGCATGCATATTATGCAAATATTGAGGAAGATGATGGTGTGAGGATGAGTAAGAAATGAGGGTGATATTACTGGTGGCGATATCACACTGGATTAAAAAATGAGCGATCCTTTTTGTTTCAGGAGAGAATAGGTGTATGTAACAACGATGTACTTACTTAATATTATGCTGTGCTCCCCTTCAATCTTCTTTCACCCTATCTATTTTACATTCATGTAAATAATTTGCATATACCGAGTCATCTAACTTTTTATAGTGAAAAACAAATGAAATAGATGAGGATAATGGATAATCGCACTTGGTTTAATTTTTACAAGAAAATTTAGTAATAAGGACGTATGCAAAGTCTGTTTAGAAGGGGAAGTCTTTCAGGATGATATAACACATTCAAAATGAAAAATTCTGTATTTTTATAATGGTTTATTTATTTGGTTTGCATCATAAATATAATTTTCCCATGTGTACATGAAAGTGGCAGCATTGTGCGTCCAAAATTTCGTGGCTTTACACAAAATTATAAACTTTCACACGCAAGACCGTAAATATGTTAGTTAAGGTATTCGTTTGAAATTAAAAGGGATGGAAATTAAGGGGTGATGCAAATGAAAAGTGATCATAATCCGAATTTTTAATTCAATTCATTATGAGATGCAAGAGATGATAAGTAAAAAGTCTTTAAGCAAGGTTGAATGGACGAGAGAGTAAGGGGTGTTGGGGTAACTTGAGACTTCTGATGAAAGATGAAGAAATGTGTGTAAACATTGGTGGTAAACGTTATCCTTTGCCTAATTTTTGTAAAAAAAAAGTGCATTAAAATTTAAATGGTTAATATTTTTTAATCTTTGGGTGAAAAGAAATAAATGTATGCATGCATGCGAAAGGTTCCTTCTGTCTGATTTTTTACTCGATCCATTGATTTGTATGCATAGCGAGATTTTCATTTTTAATATGCAATCAACAGCAAACTGCTTTCCAGAGATTGCCGGTTAATTTTCTTGCAAACTTAATCTTCTCTGGTGTCAAATCACAATACAAAAATTCTAATATTATCCAGAATCAACAGGAGGGGTGGAATTCCATTTGCTTGTTTCTAAAGTTGGTGTTGCCGAAATACTTAAAATGGAAGTGGTGCGTTGTCTAGAAAGTGCCACTAAGTTAACCTATTAAGATTTCATGTAAGATTTATGTCCGTCGTTGTAAATTATATTAGATATTCATAAATCATGCAAAATAAGGAGGTGCTAATCAAATAGGAATGAATTTTAATTATAAATTATTTTTAATTTTTATGCAAAAGAAAAATTCGTTTCGACTATCTACACGGAATTTTGAACGTTTTATGTAATTGATTCTCGAAAAAAACTATTCATTGAAATATCTGAGCTGCTCATTTTTGCTCGTTTTATGTATTTAATACAACAAATTCTTTCAGCAGAAGTCTCCATGTTTTTAAGCTCGTATATACACTAAATATAAAGGCAAAAAAACAGTTTCTTTGGGCTTTCTAGGTTCAAAAAGTTCTCGCACGCAATGAATATTTAAATTTTTATATAAACTGGAGATTGTAACAAATTGTTTGCTTGCCTCATATATTTTTTTCTACACAGATCATTTAACATTTGTGTTTGATAAAATTTACTATTTTGAGAAAGCCGATTCAGAATTCATTACATATTTAAGCTGTCGTATATGATGCGATGTTTACATGTATGCATGCATGTGTACCTTTTACAAAGTCAGGTTAAAGTAGGAAAATTTAGTAAACCTTTCACAATTTAAAGATAATAATGTTTTGGGACAAGAAGCTCCATAATTTAATGGTTGATAAAAGTTAATGGATCATGTATGAGCAAATAAAACTACCATCATGTATGGTTCCATGATACTGAACTTGTAATGTTGATGTCATAGTGCGACATCTAATTTACATAGAAAGATCATTGAAAATCAAATCTGGAAAAAGTTCATGACTTGGAAAATTGCTACATGTGACATGCGAGTTGTTGATGCAAATAAATGTTTTTAAGTCGTAACAGAGAGAAAAGGTTTGAGTTGGAAAATTATTTACAAACGTCAATGTAATAATAAGGTAATGTAAAAAATATCAATATCATCATCGAATCATAAATTACCTTCCGTCAAATTTTTCGCCTCAAATACTATATACGCTTAACCTATTAAAAACTAAAACATAGTTTGATCGTGCATCAAACTTAAGTATTAATTTAAACTAAACAATATTTTCTTCAAATAATTCATATCACAAAAACTATTTTAATCCCCACCAGTTTCATTCCTTCTGTTTCTTGCCTGTAGAAATAGAAGCAGCAGAATCGGAGGGGTGTAGGACGAAAAGATTGTTTCGTTAGATGAAAGTACCGATAAAGCGAGTGCAGTGGTAAAGTAAGCAGCTAAACTTTACTACAGTTTCAAGTTTCATCAACCGCACCACAACTCTGTCTATGGCACGGCCAGATCACCCTAAACAACTTTTAACGAACTAAATGGCAAGGCAAGTTTGTAAACGAAGGCGTACCAAGCTCTGAAGTTAGTTCTACTCCTATAACGTAGATGCTCTGGATAAAAACAGTACCTATACAATTGGAATCGATAAGTGTCTCTGTTTTAATTGTTTTGCTGCATAAGATCTTATTTCTATGCAATTGCCTACGCTGCAATGCAAATAGCATAATAAACTACATACTACATACTCAATTCTTTAACAAAAACGTATTAATTAATTAATTAAATCTATAAGCAATTTTTGTTTTTAAGAATTTTCTTCTGCCTTGGCAGAGACAAGGGTTTTAGAGATAATTTCAATAATGACTAATTAAAGTAAGACTCAGGATTCAGGATACGAAAATACTTGCTATATTTTTTAATGGCGAAAAATTTAAAATCGCGGACTTAAATGGTTCGTGGACTCTGTCTTTAAGTAAAAATCATTATTCCAATATATCAAGCATTAAATTAAAGAGCGTCTTTACTTGATATTTTGATATTTAATATGTTATATTTTGAATTTCTAAAATTGGACACTGCCTTTAGCCAATATTTCGAGTTTTTAAAAAAATAATCCAAATCCGAAAGATTTTTTTTGTCTTTGTATTTAACAAGGGATGTAACTTTCGCTTTAAGTTAGAACTCATGAGTCGAGTCGAGCGAGTGATATTGAAAAACTTTAAGCGAGCTAGAAAAAAGCCAATTATATTTGAGATTCAACGTCGTTTTTTTATTTTGCCCCAATTGAAGTATTTACTAAGGCTGTTAGGTTGTGTAGTGTGCCCAATTTAGTATCAAGTGTAATGCAAATTAAATCAATCAAGCGATAAGGAAGTAAGCGATGTTTGATTAGTAATTTGTAAAAAGTAAAAATCATGCTTAATATTCTACTTCTATATTTCGTTGGAAATCAAAGGATTTTTTACTTCGATGTGCAACTTGAAATTTGCAGCAGAGCAGATTAATGTGAAAGTGAAACAAGATCAAATGCAATTATGCTACATGGATAGAAGTAATTAATGCATTATAGATTTTTTCGTCATTCATAAATTCCGAATTTACGATAGCGATTTCTCAATTATTCAGAAAAGACTACATGGAATGATTGCCTAATATGTCACAGCCACAAAAAAATCTCTACAACACCTAAATATCTATTTGACGAATGTCTACTATATAATTCACATGCTTCAGTCTCATTGTTATGTTGGTTGGACTAAACCCTTTAAGATGCGAAAGCATTATTCAATTAGCTGTCACCTAATGTAGTTTACCGCACGTGTATTTCTCTAAAACTAATATCGTATTTAGCGTAAACTGTCACAAGTGAAAGTCAGCTTTTACCTGCCTCTGCTACGGACGGATAATTACATAGATCATAGATGTTAAACTGAACCTTACCTAACCTATATGAATGAACAAACTACACGGAAAATTCAGCAAGTATTCATGAGATAGCATATCTAAAATGCATTAAATTGATGATGGTGATATACATAGGCTAAATACAAGTGTAAGAAAACTGTATTTAGTGACTACTTTTATGTACTGTCTTCCGCAGCCAAGAGTTTAATTGTCATACACTTGGACCATTGCAAAAAATCACGAAATTCTGAATCGCCAATTATAAAACCGATACAAGTGGAAAAATACTTAAGATTTAGAAGACTACGTAATTAATTCACTGTTATAATGGCTAAAGTGTTAATTCATTTCTAGTACGAGTATTTTCTACAATAAAATAATACACACAGAGATATAATTAACATAGTCTTAATTTAAATGAAAAATATCGATTTTTTCTGTTTTATTAGAAACGCAACGTAATAACCACTTATATGTGATAGATTTAATTTACAAAATTAGTGCACCACAATGAAAAGATTGCTTGTATCGTGCTAGTGATCTGATGATGCCATGTGACGCAAAAGGTTATTCACAAATTTTTCCATCTTCTTGAATTCCTGCATACTCTCAGATCTGTACTGAAGGCACTGCAAAAAAAACAGACAAAAAACCGTTAATTCAAAACTAACGCACTGACTGTAATTCCCAATGCAGTCCAGAAAAAATTGTGTACTTCTCTTACCGTAGAGTCATCCGTCATTTTCACTTTGAAAAGTCCCTTGTTGTGCTGATATATGATACTGTATCTCGCCTAAAAAATATAACATTTTTCAAAAAGTTACTTATTATAACATTTATGAAATGATATAATGTAAAACATTAGTTATTTTTGCAATGAATTAAATACCTTATCTGGATCCTGTAAGTACAATCGCTCGGCAGCTTTCTCCCAGTCATCGTAAGTTTTGAGATACATTTTTCTCTCGAAAAAAATCCCCTGCTGCTTCACAAAACAATTTTAATGGTACCAAATAAACTACAATTTATTAACAATTAGCTAAGTTATCTAATGAAGTAATTATCAACTAAAAAGATTCACATTTACATAATGTAGACACTTTAATTTTACAAACAGCTGCGCAAATGAAAGGTGCTATATTTGCAGTGTTGTTGACATCCAGTCCAGTCAATTGAGTGAATGTATGCATGTTTACTATTTGCTTCATATTCAGAGTAGCGCGAAGTCAATGGGGCTATGAGCTCTATTCAGTCGTGTGTATGTAAGGATTGGATATTGGATTCCTGTATGAATGGTAATGTTTATGGCCAGCCCTACAGATCGTACTATGTTCATGAGGGATTCCATATAATAGCGTCACAAAAAAAACCCGACGTTCTTCGATTTCAAAAACACTATGCTACATTTGTA
>JAQFXM010003064.1:0-21764 GCA_034693345.1 Entomobrya multifasciata | reverse complement strand
GGGGAGGTGTGCGCCTTGGGCGAGAATGAGGCGACCTGGATTTGGCACATGGCGGCCAAGTATGTGCTCGAGAAGCCGAATGACATTGTGGAGTGGTGCCTTCAGTACTGCGAAAATGAGAAGGGCAGATGGGCGTACAATTAACTGAGGAGGAGGAGGAGTAAGCTGGGATCAGCTGGCCTAAAGAAACAAGAGCAATTGAAAATAATAATTGGTTAGTTGAGTGGTGAAGGTGGTCGTGAATTGGATATTTAAAAGAACAAAATTAATTGGTGCATTTTTGGCGGGAAATAAATCAGTCAAAATTTTCAAGTCTATAAATCAGTTACATCATTTTGATTAGAATTTACGTTTCATTTGGATTTAAAGCTCATTTAAAATTAATTAAGAATCAAACAAAATAAGAATAATTAATTGCACTAGTTGAGTAGTTAACTAAATGTCAGGTTCCTTCACTGTCATCATTTCTTAGAACGATTTCCATTGAGAATCACTGAGTGAGTAGGCTTGTCTAAAAATTAAAAAATAAGCCAAAAATTAGTGAAAAGCCGTCACAAGTTGTGACGCACAAGATATTAAGCCCATTTAACTAAATTTTAACTAAGAATTTTTAATCACCTTTTAAATTGCACCATTAAACTTTATCATTATCTTCTCATTTTAATTCCTTCAGTCTCCATCACAATCACAGATATTTAATTGCTATCCTCCAATTTAACTAACATTGCAGTTAGTCATGTCAGTCTTCATCTTCTTCTCGGATGCCGTTGACTTTCTGGCAACGTCGTCCAGTTTGAACAAAACTTTTCCCGCCTCTTTTTTCTTCATCTTTGAAATTCCCGCCTGTTTTTCCACCACCGCCACCTCTGGTTTACTTGAATCCTCCTCCGGCGTTATCGCTGGCTCTTCCTCTGGCTTGTACCTATTCATATGCAAGAAAAACATGGGGTCCCACCTGCTCTGTTCCTCTTCAACCGGAAGTTGCTCGCTTCCACCTCCACCCCCACCACCGGAAGTCAATGGTAATCCCAAAAGACACACAAGTTCCGGATACTTCATCCTCCCATTCTCCTCATTTCCTTCCGACATCGCAAGCTTTTCTATCAGCCTTCCAGCATCCCCATCTATTAAACTCCCACCCACTTACTCCGGCGCCACCACCGGTGCACCCCGACCACTGCAATATTTCTGATGACATTTCGATTTCCTTTTATTCCCAAAACGCCGCCCACCCCCTCCTCCAAAACAATCAAACTTGCTCTTCTTTCCTTCCATTTTTAATTTACTTTCTTTTCCTAATTAAAAATATATCAAAACAAAAATATGATTAAAAATTAAATACTGCTAAATTAGCAATTAAAATTAATTAGTTTCATAAAACTTGTAATAAATTATAAATTTGCCCATTCAATAATTATTTTAATGACTAGCCAAAAAAATAATTCACCGCACGTGTTAAACTTGTCAGCTGTGTGGCCCACGAACGAGGCTTCCCAATCAAAACAAATAAACAGCTGATCGGATGACCATTTCCAAAAAAAAGTCACAATGTTTACCTTTTTCTACTACAAGTCATCTGAACACTAAACACTACACTTTGGACACACTCTCCATTTGCAATTAACTAATTATATAATTAAAAATTAAAATTAGTAATAATTCTTTGGTACGCAATCACTTCCAATCTTTTCTGTTATTTTTTGTTCATTTGTTTTTACATGTTTTGTAATCAATTAACTAAATTGCTAATTATTTTTTTAGGAATACGGGAAACAATTAAATTGATTAGAATGAACAGAATAGCAAACAAGCAGTGTTCTCGGAGGAGGAAGAAGCCGCTACCGGAAACGTGTCTATTTGGTGGTCGTGTGTTTTCCACTCGCTTCAATCTGCGACTCCATCTCTACCAACACATTGGAGAAGAGCCCTTCTTCTGCAGATACTGCGACGCCACATTTAGACATTCGTGGTCAAAAAGGAATCATGAGAATCATGTTCATTTGGGGATTAGAAGCAAGTGTAGCAAGTGTGAAGCCAGTTTTAATAATAAGTTTGGCTTGAGGAAGCACATGAAAAGGAAACATGCTGATGCTACCGCTGCTGAGGGACCTGGACCTGTGGCATCGACATTGGATACTTGTGACGATCCAGCATATGAAAAAGTGTGGACTTTTGGCCCTTCTCCTCAACTGATTATTGTGAAGAAAACTATTGAAAATGAGGAGGCGACGAAGAATGTTGAAGTTAAAAATAAAATGAAGCCGGTGACCCAACTAATGACACTTCCGGTTACAGAGGAAGATGAAGATGCTGTTGCTGAAGTTATCGAAGGACCTGCTTCACCTGTGGCATCCACATCCAGTATTTGTGATCCTTCTTATGAGACAATTTTGCCTTTCGAACCTTATCCTGAACCTGAGCAGTTAATTTTGAAGACCAGCGAGAATGAGTGTCTGACGAAGGTCCCACCGCCCCCTCTACGCCCTTTGGGATTACCATTAACTGAGCTGGGGTCAATAACACTTCCGGTTGCAGAGGAAAATGGAGATGCTACTGTTACCACTGCTGCTGAAGTTATCGAGGGACCTGCTTCACCTGTGGCATCGACATCCAATACTTGTGAACCTTCGTATGAGACAATTTTGCCTTTTGATCCTTATCCTGAGCAGAGAATTTTGAAGAAACCTTTTGAAAATGAGTATCCGATGAATATAGTTAAGGAGCCCCTGCCTCAACCGCCCCCACTTCGCCTTTTTGGATTACCATTAAGTGGGCCGTGGAAGCCATATACACTTCCGGTTAGAGAGGAAGTCAAGAAAGACAAGTGGGATGCTTCGTTCTTTTTGCACATGAATAGATATAATTTAGAAGAAGCGGAAATGCGTTCAAGTAATCTTGTAGAAGAAGCGCAAGTTTCAAAAGAGCCGCCAAAAACTTTGAAAGTAAAGTCAAGAAAAGAAGGAGGAAAATTGGTGGGAGTTTCAAAAGTGAAGAGAAGGCAGTCGAAAAGGTTACTAGTCAAGGCAACACTTGCGGGTGGACGGCGAACGGATTACAAAGAGTAATATTTAATGATTATATGATGCTCCAGTGCCAAATTACTTAAATTGAAGATAAATCAGTGAAATTGGCGAAAAAGTGAAAAACTGGCAGAAAACGATATATTAGAGAATAAGGTGGTAATTAATAGCAGTAGTTTAATTTATAAATAGTTTGAGATTTTTTTTATAAAAAATGTTCACATTCCAAACTAATTATTTTGCATGCTATAGATGTCCGTGCTTAAATAAGTCGCCAAAATATATATTGTGAAAAATTATACTTAAATTGTCATAGTCATATGTATGTATATAATATATTGTGTATCCATTTCTTTACATGAGCTTTATTACGTAAACAAAAATAGGATCAGAATAAAATATAATAAATGATATATTTCTGTTCTGCATTCTGATATTCGTAAACTTACTGAATCATATCTTATAAACTCGTTTTTCATGTTGTGAATTAATTCATTTATCAACTAAATAATAAATACATTATTTAAAATTCTTTCCAATCAAATGCCCGTAAACAAGGAAAACTTGAACTAAAAATTATTAAGTTAATTAAACCAAAAGTTAATTAATCAAATGTTAATTAAACTATTGTACCACGAGGAAAATGTTTAACAAATATTCTACCATAAATTCCGTCTTGGACATTTGATCGAATTAGTGAATGTGTTCAAAAGGTTCTTACGGAGGAAATGAATAATTGTACCTTGTCCGTAGAAAGGATAAATGGAATAGTAAAATGGCAATGTTCATATTGTCAAAAACGGACAATTGGATCCAAGCAAAATTTAAAGTAGCATGTTTCATGTACCATTCAAATATAATGGCTGAAAAACTGAAGCATACCCAGGAGGGAGTTGAGATTGAAATAAAAAATGTTACAGAGAGGTCGTTTACTCAATATGTGTTTGGTTTTCAATATTTCATGTAAATCAAAAGATGAATTTGATAAAAATACGATCAGTCTAAGATTACTTGTTATTCATTATATAGTTTTTGCAAAACAAAAGTGGGCACTGAGATCGATTTCAACTGATTAAATATTCTTTTCTCCATTATATTGTTAGTTGAAACACGTAAACATTTAGCATACTCCATAATAACACAGATTTCATAAAAGCGTCAACATAGCACATTGCCGGGCTTTAGATTCATTTGTGAACTATAAGCTAACGAAAAACGAATTAAGTTTGTATAGCGTGTATTTAAATTCACGAAATAAATACACATATCATTATAATCCCATGGTGTAAGTAAAATATGAAAATAATAATGATAAGTTTTTAGCTGTTTATAAACAAGTATAAAATCAATTATACTCTAAACACTGATCAGTTATTGCATGCAGTAATATTTCCACATCTAAGCAAGTTATCTATATTACCAACATACTTTTTATGTTCATTAAACTAAATGATATAAATCGATTGTAGTAGCTGTGCCCATACATGTATGTATTTGTTAAGAAGTATTTTGATGAATAAATACAAAAAAAGTATAAAGAAGTAAATGATGGGTTTAGTTCAATTCGTTTGACAATGAGCTCAAAACGCATGTGTAAATATTATTAAGAGCTTGTTTTCGTCGTACTATTAATAATGCAAATTTTATGGTCATGAAAAACGCATGTGTAAATGGATTGCAATCTTAAGTGAATAAATATACTACTTCCTTTAAGTTTTTTGCAGAATAACTGAAGCTGAATTTCATCACTCTATATTAAAACTGCATAAATATATAGACAAGTTTAGAAATAGTAATCGGAGACGTAATGATGATAGCCAAATGTATAACAACATACAAAAAATGAAATATTGTACACTCTCAATTAAGAAAACATATCTAAAAAAACCAATGTATCATGATAGTTTGATGGTGTGGAAAAATCTTAGAAAGTTTTTTGGCTGTTTAAAAAAAAGTATGAAAACGATTTCGTTTCAAGCACTGATAATTTCTGCATGCAATAACATATCCACATATGAATATGCTTGTGAGTGTACTCCTTCTTATGAATGGGAAGGTTGGCAATGAAACAAAGATGATTGCATTATAGCCTTGAGATGGACTCATTCAACCGTTCTTGTCTGTTTATGTACAAGTAGTGTGTAAACTTATATTTTACTGAACCTGTGTAGGTTGGTTTTGTTGTTGAACCTGTTTATATGTTTACAATGCAACAAGTGGTTTTCAGTCATTCACAGCTGTTTATTTCCGTATTTCAGTTTTTCTCCTTTCACCAATAAACTAAATCATAAATATACATAATTAAAACGACCGTATATAAATTAAAAGTGACATTGTAAATAAAAATTCTCCTTTATCATTATTAAAATGGAATATAAAACCGATTCTCAAAGTTCTCATTGTTTGTTTTGTTATCGGACTACAAAAACTGAATCAGAATTTTCTACGAAGGAAATAAATAATAAATTTAAGTTCCACAAAAAATTCTTTGCTCTGATAACGCGACAATTGCTGAACAACATTTCTGCAAATGGTATAAGTAAAAGTGAGAAACAGTGGTGCCGAAATCATTTACAAATTATTTCACGTTCCATTAAAAATACTAATGAAAATGAAAGTTTTGGGATTCTAAAAGTTTCTCGGTTTTGCAAAAAATGTGAAAAAATTGTTTACCAGTTTTGCAAATTGTATCATCAAATTGAAAAGTTAAAATTACAATTGGACTGGAAAATCAGTAAATTGTCAAAAGTAATAAGAAGTGCAGATAGAAAAAATTTGATAAATCAATGCAGTATTAATTTACTTGATAATGGAGTTGACGAACTTTTGAGAAAGGAGACGCGTAAGATATTAAAGCAAAGCTTTATAACGTATCATAAGATTCAAAAGGCTACGTCATTTCCAAGAGTACAATTATCATCCATTTTGATGAAACACGAAGAAGAAGGTAAATATCTAAAAATCCTACCATTAAATATTCAAATAAACCAATTTTCGATATCCTTTTTACGTTTTCACGGACAAATTTTTACTAGACCGTGTTCCAATTGTGTTTGATCCCATAAGCTTGGAGGAGTTGTCAGTCAATCAAGAAGCCTTGGAGAGTGATACGCACCAAGTTGAGTTAGGTAAATACCTTAATGTGCTGTATAGTTTTAAACAAAATGCACTCGTAAATACCAATCGTTAGTGCATAATTGGATCACAATGTTAAATTTGAAACCAATTTCATAATAATTTAGTTAACAGCAACGTTGGATCTATTAAAACGGAAAACAACACTTTTGCAACAGAAGACAACTCTATTCCATTGACTGATACATCTCCTTCATCATCTTCAACTGTGCCATCAAATCAGAATAACGAAATTCCTATAATTGATGTATCTCTATCACCACAACCGTTAGTTCAAGCGGAAGATAGTTTACTTGTTCTTGAATCGCTGTCAACGTTTCCAAAAAACTTTAAATGCTCTTTGTGTTCTTACAGCAGTAAACTTGAAAGCAACTTGTTTCGACATGAAATCTTATTCCACCCCGACAAACAATTTAACTCAGTTAAGCTAAAAAATGTGTCTAATGAACATTTTAAAAATTGCATAGTTAACTTGCTAGAAAAAATTGTTATTTATGGTGGTAAAGTAGACTCAGACTCCGAATTTCTCTGCATGTTTTGTGCGTCAAAATTTAGTGGGAAAGACGAAGTAAAAGTTCATTTGGCTTTGAATCATACGACCATTCTAAAAGAAAAACTTTTTCAACTACAAAAATCTGGCAGAATGTGTCTAATATCTATTTTCATTCCCAAAAAGCCCGTCCAAATCGAATATACTTGTCTAGTTTGCTCAACAGTATTTCAGAAGAGGTTTTGTTTAAAACGGCATCAATGTCTAGCTCACCCTGAAGTATATTTTTACGATTATAAAAAACCGACTATTGATAATCAAGTTTTTCAAACGAAAATTATTAGTTTAATCAATGAGGGATTTTCAACAAATTTTCCACAGATCAAGGACAAAAAAGGAAGACTTCGAGTTAAACTTAAATGTAATCATTGTGAGAGAACCTTTATTAACAGTGGGGGTGTAAAGTATCACATTGTTTCGACACATAAACAAATTATTGCGAATAAATTAAAAAATTGGTTTGGCAGTGGATATACAGAAGTGGAAATCGATTTGGAAATTTTGGAAACCAGAACTCTAACCATCACTTCTAGTTCTTCAAGTGTTACGGTAAATAAGAAAACCTACGTTTGTCCAGCTTGTGAAAAAATATTTGCGGAATGCTATAGTTTAAATCAACATCAAAGTTTCGAGCATCCAGAGCTGTTTTTTGAAAGCTCAAATTTGTTTTGGAAGTCGGAAAGTACCACATGTTTTAAAATGTTTGTTGACCATTTTTTGGTTCAAGAAACATGTCAACGTTTTACCAAGGTAACGAATAGTTGTTTCGGAAAAGAACATGTAAAATTTAAATGTAAAATTTGTTCTTCACTTTTATTTAATTTGAGACTCGCGAAAATTCATCTTGTTTTACGACATCGTAAATTAATGGCAGGGAAATTAGAAAATCTACAAACCGGTGAAAAGACGAAACATAATATTGAAATGGAATTGAAAAATGTTCAAAAGGCTATGCCAAAGAGACAAGATAATAATATAAGAGTTATTTCATTTTCAGAACATATTTTTTGTCAATTGTGCTCGAAAACGTTTAGTCGGCGAAGTGCACTAAATATGCACATAGCTTTAAAGCATCCTGCTCAGTTTTTCGAAGGGACAAAAAGCACGTTTTTAACACTTGACCAGTTCAGTAACTGTGTTGAGAAAATGCTTTCCGAGGAATTAGAAAATTTTCACAAGTCAGTGGATGAAGTCTATGGAACAGTTAAATGGCAATGTTCATACTGTCCAAGGTGGATAATTGGTAATAACAAAGAAAGTGTAAAACGTCATGTTTTAACAAATCATGTAGATGAATTACGAGAGAAACTTAAACAAATACAGGAGGCTTGGAAAAACTAGAACTTTTAAATTTAAACTTTAAACGAGTTTTAAATATTCAACGTGAATTTCATTTAGTATTTTTATAAGTTTTAAACATTAACCGTGTACTGTACGGTTAGAAGTACTAAAATTTTAACACCTAACTCTTTCAACTTATTTACATAAAGTATTGTGTTTATACACTCTTCAGACTCGAAAAATCAAAAATAAAATAACGAGGACATAATGCTTTCCGTTGTACGAACTTTAAAATAAGGTTGTAAGAAATTCTTATTTGAAAATGTATTTGTTATGGGACATAATTTGATCATATTATTAGTTTGATTATGTGGTACATGCATAAGATGACAAAATAAAATTATCATGTTTGTAAATTTTTTAAATGAGAAAGTGACCAAGTATTTATGCAAACATAATGTTAAATTAGTATATTATAACAATTAAATAAAGTAAAATAAATTCATGCTTTACGTTAAGCGTAAATTGATGAATGTATGATGAGAATTTTATTTCTCTGGACAGTGTTCTAATCAATTATACGAAATATTTAATTCATAATATGAGCAAATACATACTAAAGTAATATATTCAATTTAAACAAACTGAAAGTACACTTCATTATGTTATGTGGTAGGAATTATGCCTTTTTCTACTAAATACATTTCCCACAAACAAATTATTGTCACGCTAATAAGCTCCATGAACGTTGAATACGACAAAATAAAATCCTATATTTTATAAAATATGGATGTTATCTTATACAATTTTATCAAGCTTTGTTTACATTATTATGGTATCAATTAGAGTGTCATAACGTCATTCGTGATTTGTTTCGTGTTTAATCAGGGATTACCAAAATAAACTGAGACTCTAAATGAAAACTATTTATACTACATTCGCCAATAACATTAAACATGCTATTTGCCTTTGACGTTTAAACCGACAAATTTATTTTTCACTTGATAGCTGTTAAAGCGCTTGTGATACACTTTTATGTTTTCACATCATTATCAAAAATTGGTGCGCTATGATGAATACACCATGCATTTTTGCTATAAATTTTGTTGTGCAAATTAAAAATGATGTCATCTGTGTCATGGGCATTTACTAAAAAACAAAACATGAATATGCGGAAGTTAACACTTATTTTGTATTAACCAAAAAATTGGGTTATTGTTAAAAATCATCATTTTACTCGGTAAATCATTTGTTCTGGATCTACTTGTAAATATTTGAACAGGATTAGTTTGTAAATATAATTGTCGAAAACAATTCAAATTGAAATGCACCTTGAATAAAAGGTACAATAATGAATAAATAAGCTGATAATTTTTTATCAAATGAGGGAATATTTTTTGTATGAATTTCCATGAAAATTAAGGTGATGAAATAAGTTTAATGACAATTCATGTTCAAATTATTGACTGAGTTGATATGTATTGGATTTATCAGTCTATTTAGTAAAACAATTAATTAAGGTATACGCCTGTCGTTGGCACCAACTATATTCACAACCATATCCTGTTTTTATACTCCAAAAACAAGAATTATGTCAAACTCGATTAGTTTTCCAAGTAGAAACGTGTTGCTACTAATATCATTTTGCAATTTAACAAGAAATGTTTACTTTTTTCAAAGTAATTAATTCGTTCATATTCATCTTTGATCGAATGATAAATGCCTCATGACAAGCATGCCGTCAGCATAAATTTGCACAATGAAGTATATAAGCCCGGTTAAAAACTGAGTAATTTGCAGTGCATTTTATCATTTTAGTTTTTACTTGTGCCTGGCTCTCACCATTTTTGGTGTCATGTTGGTAATAATAAATTAGTATTCACCTTGTGATTTCGGAAATTCAAAATGTTGTTCACCACTACAAAAACCAAACTAAAAGTATCTGACCTATTACTGTCATTGGTCATTCTTATATCTGCGGTAAGTCAAACTTCTAATTTTTCATTTCAGTACAACCATACCCATGTCATGACTCGTTTCATCAGTGAATCTATAATTTGTCATACTTTTACTGCAGTCAGCACTCCACGTGAGGGCTTTTACAATACTTATTTTATGGTTAATCTTGAAATGCATTATTTTGTTTTTACACAATTTTGCTTGATGCCTAGTCATTTAAATTTTTCACAGGATATATTGTTTAAAGCTTAAGTTTTCTATGCCTAGCCATTTTAACGAGTAATACAAATAGGTGAAACATAGTAATCTGTCAATTTCTAATCATCTTCAGAAGTATTCAAAGGATATCATAACTCAGAACATTTCATAAATCTTGTCTTTATTCTGAAAAATTTAATGCCAGTAAGTTTAATCAATTTAGTTTCCCCTTAATTTTTCAGTGAATATTTAAATAAAGATAGTATCATATTAGCGTGTCATTAAATGTACCATGGATAAAAACAGTACGTAAAAAGATTGCAGGATTTTACATAAAATTCGGCTTAAATGCTAAATGGATAAAATGCTATGTGACGACGTATAAAGAATAGTAAAAGTTATTTAGCAAACACACTTGTGTATTGAACAAACAAGAAAAAATACTGGAAAGCCAAATATTATCCATAGTATGACATCAATCAAAATCAATAAAGTACAACCTCGCCCATAATAAATCAATACCATAAAATGCGCTTAACTTTATTCAGATTTTTTAACGCTATACTAATAAGAAGTGCACTCAAATAACTGTTGAAGGTACAACAGTCTGGTTGAATTGCTCCTAAAATCTTTTTTCTAACCTTTGTCTTCTTATTTTATTGAGCATATGAATACGATTAGAGCTATTCCAGGAAAATTTATATCTGTTTTAGTTTATTTAATATTTTGACTACAAAAACTAATCAGACTAATTAAATGCAAACATGTATTTAATATTTGCACATTTTAGTTCGTTTTCGCTCACGGATTACGACATTTTCATGATCAGAGCTTCTCAATAACAAATGAATGTGGTGAACCAGGATGTGAAGTCCTACCGCCTCCGCCACCAGTCGAAGAGGAAGAACAATTTGAGCTTTTTGATCTACTCGCCCAAGGTTCCGAGTTTCTAGAAAACTACACAGATGTCTCAGAAGCCATTGTTCTACTAGGGAACACTGGATCAGGAAAGTCCACCCTAACCCAAATTCTTGCCGGAAATCTTAGCAAACTTCATTCCGTTCTAACATCAGGATGCAGTGCAGTAATAATTGATGAAGACAACAAAATAGGATTACCATCAACCAAATCAAAAACTCTTTTTCCTGAACTCGTATTCAAAACTGACCCAAACTCAACAAACCCTCCCCTTGCATTTTACGACTTTCCAGGTTTCGACGATACGAGAGGAGATGTTCAAGACATTGGTGCCAACTTTTTCATGAATCAAGTCATCAGCAAAATTACATCAGCAAAATTTTTATTCCTGGTTACTCATTCATCTGTCAATTTTAATGACCGTGTAGATTTTGACCTTTTAGCCACCCATGCCGCAACTTTTATCAAGAATCTGGGAAAGTATACTCAATCTATTGGCTTGGTTGTGACAAAGGTAGCAAGTTACAGTGGTATGGGAAGATATATTGAAGACAGTACCATTATCTCAGGAATTGTAGAATTTTTAAATAAGTACCTAGACGAACTTAAATCAAAACTAACAAATAATCCAGAGCTGGATGCCCTACTACTTAACAAGATTCTTTTTGTGGAAACGCTACTTAATCAAAACCCGTCTTCGGGCAACTACAGTAAGATTTGGTTTGTCAGAAGTCCTTTGGAATGCGGCCCCTTAAGTGAACAGGAAATGATTCGTCACATCAAAAATAATATAACCAAAATGTACGAAGACCTAAACTACACCGGAATTGCCTCAACGACTGAATTTGGTTTCACATTGAAAGCGGAAACGAAACTGGTCATGGCAAACTACACACGTTCTATAAACACACAAATTACATCTGCTGTTGAACTTGTTGTTGAAGACCTTAAAAAACATTATTTCAGATCCGGGAATTTAGTTGATTTCGACAACCTCAATTTGACTGCCTTAAACAGAACCATGCATCAAAATAGCTTACCATTAAAATCCATAGTTGACCAACTACACACTAATATATCAACCTCTAATGAGCTCTCCAACAACATGAAACATTATTTTAGAGGATTACCTTATCATGTCCCATCTAAATTCCACAGCTTTATGACATGGCAAGAAGAATACCTGACGTTTTTCGACGAAGCCATAGGAGAAAAGCAAGAGCGTTTGGTAGACAAGTGGGCCGAACCAGTTCAAAAACTGAACCAAGAATTTCTTGACCTTGTAGATTGGTATGAGTTCTGCCTCGTCCTAGAAACTCACGTTTCGTCCTACCTTTTTCAGTACAAAAAACACGAACTTCCTTCCAAGTCACTTACAGAGTCCTGGCTAAACTACATCGACACCCATCAAATAGTAGCCGTAAGTAGACAAGTCAAAGAGGTAGCTTCAAGAATCGAACATCAGCACTCCAATCTACTTCAAGTCATCATGACCTTTGTACTTGAGGCAAACACTGAATATTGTGATCGATCTACTAACGCTGTAATTTTTCAAGGAAATTTCATACAACTTAGCAAACTCCCTTCTTCATCATCTTTCATTACAAAATGTGGAGATAAAACCACTCAAGTTCATATATACGCAGCCCATACCATTTTTCTTGACGTTAATTTAAACCTGGAAAACTTTGACCTTGTAATGATCGCCCCAATTTGGACTAATCCAAAAGAGGCCCCAACAAATATTGTACTGATTGGAAAGGCAGCTTCACATCAATATCCTAAGGCGGCAGCTGGAAGTATTGATCAACCTGGGACAGCAGGATGCATGGGTGTTACTGGTTTTCCTGGAGGTACGATTTTTGGTATTTCAAGCTCAACAACTGAATCATCATATCCCGTAACAATAACCAGCAAAGGGGGGAAAGGTGGCAGGGGACAGGATGGTGGTAATGGAGGGCCTGGTAGTCCAGGGCGAAACGCCAATCACGGTTCTGATGACCGTGAATACAGCAAATTTAATCGAAAAAATTGTTGGCTTGTGAATCCGAATGTTAAAGGACATTACGGTTTCCGTGGAAATGACGGCAAAATTGGAGGAGATGGGGGAATGCCTGGGAATGGAGGTTTAGCAGCGGAATCCAAAAACATATATCTGGTTACTTTTCGAGGCCAAGATTTAGTTCAATTTTCAAGCAAGCTGGGGGAGAACGGAGTAGCTGGCGTGGGAGGTAACGGTGGGGCTGGTGGTAATGCAGGAAATGGATACAACTGTAATAAACGTTGTGTGGGTGGCTGGAGTTGCTCGTCACGAAGTCCGTCTTGTAGCGAGGGTCGATGTCCTGGAAACCCTGGAGGCAAAGGAGTGAATGGGAGGTCCTCGCTTTGTCGGAATGAGCCAATAAAACCTAGAGAGATTTTAAAGTGGCCAGCTTTAGTAAAGTATAGGACAAGTTTCTTTAATAATACCAACTTAATAACAACCAGTTTTTTGCGTGAAATTGATCAACGAGCCGAAACGAAAAGTCTTTTTACACTGAAAACGTTAGCAGAGGAATCTCTTGCCCTTGAAAATTTGAATAGGAGCGAGTCGAACCCAAAACGACTGGAAGATATGTATACATCACTAATTACTAGACTGGAGAACTTTTCCAAAAATAAATACGACAAATTATCTAACGAACAAAAGAAAATTGTTGGCATGCTTCTTTCTTTAGCCCACAGCTCTCTAATGAATTTCGACAGAACCCAAAACTATGATGTCATTGTTGACGTTTCTTATTACTTTTCCATTATTGAACGACAAATCAATTCATTAAGAACTTCGACTTCCTTACAAGCTATTCAAGAAGCCAAGGAGTCCTTTACCCAAAATTTAAAGGAAAAAATAAATCAAGCCCTTGCTTTCCTAGAAGAAACTGTGACACCAGCAATGGAACAAGCAAAGGAAGATTTGGAGGTCAAAGTAAATCTTTTAGAGGATCAACTTGTTTCAATGATTGAAGACACTAAACTTTCTTTGGAAGACATGAAAAACAAGCTACGCAAAGCGAATCAACAACAAGGCATTTTGAACTTTTTGAAAATCTTTCAGTCTATCGGAAATATTTTCGTACCATTTTCAGAATTCCCAACATTTGGGAAATTGGTTCAGAAACTACAGGGAAAGTATTCTGGTAATCAGGGTGATCTTGAGAAACTTAAGCAACTTGTGGAAGAGGCTGAAAAACTGTTGGAGGTGCTGGAGGAAAAACGGAAGGAGTTTGAAGAAGAACTTCAGCCGCTCATTGTTTCATTATTCGAATACTTTAAGAATGTTAGTGCCGCCTTAAACACTGGAAAGGAAGTTCAACGACCACAGCTGCTCTTAACTAAATGGCAAGTGATGACAAAGCTGAAAGAAGTAAAAATATATTTGGACGTTTTTGGTGACGAGTCATTAAACTTACGACCTTTGACATACGCCATTGATCGTATTCAAGATGCTATGACAATATCCATTGACATGTATGAATTGATAGAGGAATATCTGGAAACAGCAAGTCTAGCGGACTATATTTCTACAGTAAATTCAGCTATTTTAGGCCCTATCCAAATTACGGATCCAGAGTATGCACATACTGTAGCAAACTTTGATATCAAAATCAGAGACAATTTGTTGGATGTGGAAGTCAAGAAAGCAATTCATGCGTTTAAGCAATGGGTATTTCCCTTCGCCAAGTTTTATTTCGGGGATAAATCCAGACAGGCAATTCAATCAGATGTATCATCAGATTTAGGTGCAGAGCATTTACAAATTATAGAAAATCTTCAAAGGGATTTAGAAAAATACAAGGCCTTGTCGGTGGGAAATCAAGACACGTTTATTATACTGACCAATTTTTCGAGCGGTCTAAAGGTAATACTTTTGTTTATTTTTAATGGATTTTGACATTTATAAGCACAAATGGAAACCAATAGGCTTATAGCATACTTATATATGTTAAAAATTATTAATTTGGTTTGAATTTATAATGTCATTTTAGACGGGCCAACCTTTTTTCACTTGGAAGAACGATCTATGGCGTGAAAATATTCAATCACTTATTTCAGGAAACGAGATCAATTTCCAAGCTGATGTAAGACTGCAGGGACTGTTCGGTTGGGAGGCAATTAAATTCAAGCTTATCGAAATAAACTTTAAATTAAATCACGCCCCTGAAGGAATGCAAGAAGAATTTGATGATGTTCTTGAGTATTTTGGAGTTTCCATGACTCACAGCGGAGTATCGTACTACAGGTTTCAGCAAGACTATTTTGTGATGACTGGTGCTAATCAAACTTTGAGATACAACTTTGAAAGGGATAGTAACGGTAACAGATTGGGAACGAATCAGGTATATGAAAAGTTTAAGAATGGAGACTTTCTCTTGAGCCCATACACACTGTGGACTTTTCAGCTACGCAAAGTAACTCCTTTCCATAACAGTAAGATGCTTGGTCAAGATGTTGGATTCCATAGCTTGGAGAAATATCTGCCATACATTGATGTTGAGTTGGTTGGTATGGGAACGTACACGGATGGTGAAGCTGCAGTTGCTGCGGCCAATGGGGGTATGCAGTTGGATATGTATTACGAACGAGATGAACGGGTTGCCGTAGATTTTTAATTTTAAGTAGAACTGCAAACTTTCTTTGATTTTCATAAACTTAAAAAGCATTAATAAAATTTTAACAAGTTTTCTGATTTTATTCAGTTAATATTCGAATAGTAACTTCATTCAGTAATAAATTATATTATTCCACAAATGGCATTCCACCTACAGGCTTAAATATAGTTGAACAGCTTTTATGTTGAGTATGTATAAATACATATTATATAAAACTTTTGGAGACTTGAAGAAATAAAGTTAATTTTACTAGATAATATACACAAATAAGTCTAAAGAATTTTGAAGAAACCCATGCTATTTTATTTTGTTTGTACCATTATCAATCATGGGGAAATTAACATCTTGCACATTACCCATATTTAGCCAGTTTTCAATTCTGAGTATCACACAAACTTAATTATTAAATAAAAAGAAGCTTTTAAAAAAACCGATGCACCGGGAAACATAAGTGTTTGCTTAAGAGACATACATATGCAGTGAAGTGCAGCAAAATCCATTTCCTTATTTTCATTCCAGTAAATAAAAGTACTGTTTTGGTCATTCGTAAAAAAATTATTTCGTCCACCCACAATAGCATGAGAACAAAGTGACGCACAATTTGATGCCCTCGCATACAATAACTATGAAAAAAGCTTTGATGGACCAAGAAAATTCATAAGCCTTATACTTTATAAACTTTATATATGTACGTACTGTGAGTGGAAGGCGGCGTGTATAACCAACTGTGTTGGATTTAGTGAGCAACATGAATTGCTCTCTATCTGCTTTGCTGCTTAAAAGTCACGTGGGTCTGCCCCATCTCGTTAAACAGTAAGACTGTCAAGCACAGTATTCATATCCTAAAATTGACCATTCATAGTTGACATTCGCACATATTGTGGAAAATGTAGATCGATCCTTACATCCACTTAAACCAGTATAATATTAGCTGGTACTACCCTTAATTTTCCAAGCTTGGTAATATAAAAATATTCGTCCAAGTGTTAATAATATGTGCATGTGAAATGTGTACGATCCCACAAAACCAGAGATAAAAACTGCAGACAGACTACAAAATACACAGACACAACCAAAACAGAAAAGGATTTTTCTCGGTGAACATACATATAAGTGTTGTGTGCAATGCAGGCATGATGCACGTTCTGTCGTGATTTCACAAGGATTTTTGTGAACTAGTGTGTACAGGTATGTTTGTTTGTGGGCCACATGCTTGAGCTTGGTTTTTTGTCCGTTGATATTGGTGCGGCATGGCTTTGCTTGGTTGTCTCCATTTTTCCCTTTATTTGGAGAGATGGGAAAAAACCAAAACACCATCTCTTCATCAAGTGTTTTTATTTAATTAATAAACTGTTAGCACTTGAAATATAGTTTTGTTAATTGAGTAAAATGTGAAGTAGCAAGAAAGCAAGTTGGGATGATGCTGTTGAGGTTCAGTTTGTGGCTTGATGCACAGGTAAAGTTAATAAAAATTAATATTCGCCAACCTGATTTATTTATTTGTAAAAAATAATTGTGCATTTGCCGACATACTTTTTAATTATAGTTTGGCTTATTGAAATGGGTACTGTACCACTGTTAGGAAAGCAATTAATCTGGACGGTGTTTTTTGGAAAATTAAGTGGTAAAGAAGCTTATAACTAATTTGTATATTTTTTAAATGACCAGTGTTCCAAAGTTTACAATTGTCTTTACTTTTTTGTTGTTTTATAGGCAGGATGACACCAACCATCATATTGCACAGCACAATATCATAACCGAGCTGATGAACTCCTTCCCAATCATCGACCCATAGTTATCGTTTACACCATTACTTTTTAAAAGCATTAAATTGTATTGTACATTTGGCGTAATTCATGTAAGTAGTTCAGAATTGATCAAAATTGTAAATTGATGCGGGATTTGAGTTTGGAGACACGCATACTGTACTACAACGATATAATAATTTAGCAGAAATGTAATCTGCTATTTTATGTTTATATTTAGAAAAAAGGAAAATTCTTTTGACAAGTGAATGTATTTGTTTCCTGCTGATATTAGAGCGGAAACCAATAAAGAACCCTCACCAAAAGTGAAATACGGTTTGAGGTGCTAACAAGTTTGGGCGTTTTAGTAAAATTGTAATTTGTAGATGTAAAATGTAAATTTATAAAAGTTTTAGTCCAAGTACAATGCAATTATGTAATGATCTAGCAGAAATGTAATTTGCTATTTGAAGGCTAAAACATAAAAGTAAAATTTTCTTTCGGAAATATATACTGGTTTTCCGCTGATGTTAGAGCGGAAACCAATAAAGAACCCTCACCAAAAGTGAAAAACGGTGCGAGATGATAACAGGTTTGAGTTTTTGCAGTAGCATAACAGTTTATAATAAATTTATAGTTAACAGCAGGTATTTGTTATCTATTAAATAAGAATATTGTTGTATCTTAAAATGTTATGAAAAATATATATAAATAATTTAGTCAAGGGTTTTTACCAATTTGGATTTGTCATCCGAAAATTAATAGTGTACTTGTAATGTAAGCAGGTAATACGATTTGCATATTAAGTGGAGGTGGAAATAACAGGATTTAGAAAATAAACACATGAAGTTTTCAAACTTTACCTGAAAATGCGAAGTGATGTTTTAGACTCTTTGCAAGAAAAAACGTTTACTCAGATTTTTTACGATATTAGGTCACAGTTAATAAGCGATAGTCTTCGAAATCACTGTTAAAATAATATTTTTGTCAAGATATTACCAGTTTACTGCAGTTTAAAAAAATGTTAGTTTTTCATAATTCTCGTTTCTAATGTAATGAAATGTACTCATTACAGCGATATTGAACAATAGGGACACTTATAATATGATTATAATTTGATAATATGTTGTTATTTGTTATCAAAATTTAAAGAAATTTACAATAAAAGTTTTTCACCATTACAACACTATTTTTTTTCCTGAATATCAACCTGAATGCAAAACAACAGTAATTTTCTATTTACACCTGAACTTGATAATATATGACTTTCACTGAATAGCAAAAATCATTAAAAAGCATACTTTTACAAGATGCATTGGCGATGAACAGATAGCGCATTTATTTTTCCACATTTAAATCGCGAAGCTAAGATTGTAAGTTGTAAATTTCTGCATTATTTGCAGAAAAAATCATTCAAACTTACTCATGTACATTGTGGGCCACACACAAATACGGCAGGATAAAAGTTTGCGAGTCCTTTATGTGATACAGCACAACATAACATATTCCAAGTCTTCGTTTTGTAGGATCTTCACATGAGTACTATCGAAATTTTTCATTTTTGCATCTCATTTTTCTTGTTATAGATGCCATTTTTGGATAAAATAAGACAATCAACAATAAATAACTTGCGAAATATGCCATAGCATATTTTCACAATTTACAAAACCAATTTTCCGTATTATTTTCATCAGATTTCTATAAAGAAAATAACTGACATTTGATCGACAAAGAGCGAAAGTTACAGTCATTTTAATAAAACAAAGACTTTTTAACCAAGCTTCAATTTCATTAATTTCATGAATCTTCTTAAGATCGTAATTCGCAATTTTTATCCTCAGAGGGATGTTTTTCTATTTGTTCTAATTTAAAGCGGAAGCTGTTTTGTAGTCTCATGGTTTCCTTCCTTGTTTCTCTAACGGGAGTGGAAGAAATCTTTCGAAATTTCGCAGATATATACCTTATGGATTAGTCATTATACAATTTTTTGAAATTTGGCGTCCGAGGATAGAAAGTTTGTTTGCTGTTTAAATTGTCAGATTGTCGTGTAATCTGATTCCTTTTTAAGCGAAGTGAGGAAATTTCAAATGTTCTTGTAAATGTGTAAAGCAATGTTGTCATACAAAATTTTGTTTATGGCATAATTTTTCGTTGCCAACATTATAGTTCGACAAGTTTTCAAATAACACAACCTATATAGTACATAAATTTGACATGCGTTGTAATGTAAAAATATGAAATGGATTGACTCGTTGACTTCAAGCTTTACAAGCATGTCAATGTTACTGATGTAAAATAAATGACTTCTCAACTAATCTAGCTTTGGTGATATAAAACAGTATACTTTAGGAACAAACCAAAAATAAATTGGGGGCAACTTAAGCCGTTCCAGTTGATATGGTTAGGTTAATAAGTATAATACCGTGCATTATAATAAGGTTAGATAGCCGCACCCCATTTGGTTTGCTCATTGATCCCTTTTACATTTTAGGCATTCTTTATATATCCTATATTTTAGTCCCAAACCAAGCTGTGCCTTGCTGCTATCTTTTACATGTACTATGTTTAGATCTCAGCTGCTCTGTTGTTGGGCTTAAGTCCCAACTTGTTAATTTACCCTGTATTCAGTTGATGACCGCAAGAGTAATACATGAAATATTTCACGTTTCTAAATCCAAATCAATTTAATACGTTATAGACAAATAAACTGCTACTATCTTGCTTAATTTGTTACCTGCAATGGCTAATTTATTGGACTTACCGGAGGAAGTGGTAATCATTTAGTTAATTATTTAACTGTTTAACCTCTAACTTGAACCAGCATTCGATTTAAATGTAGCAATGGAATATTTGTTTTAACTTTACATATAAATTTTCATATACTTCTTACTGATTTCTTTTAGCTGGAAAGTTCAATCCTACCACATCTTTTATGGAACGACCTCTTGAGATGCCGCAGAGTATGCAAAGTTATCAAAACCATCACCGATGGCTTCATTCAAGTTCATTCTGAGCTGGCCCCTGAAGTCGAAATCAGTGAACTAAGTGGTGAAAAGAGTTTGAAATCCTTTCTCGCACTTGGAATACCATCCACAAAGCTCTTCTTGAACAATCCATCTGGCAACAGATTCTACGACAATTTGGACACCAACACACTAAATGAGTTTGTGGCGACATATGGCCCAATTGTTAAAGAACTTCGAGTTGTCCAGCTATCTCTGTACCCTTGCTTTAACGAATGGACATTTCTTCAAAGCCTCTCAACTTTGAAGACATTCGAAGCTGGGTACATCGGACACGGATTTGTCCCCATGCCTTATCACCTTCACGAAATCAGCGAACGGAACTACGAACGTGCCGAAAGAGATGCACGAGTTGGTCCACAAAACATCCAAGTAGTAAAATAGTTTTACTAATCAATTAACAGATAATCCAGTCCCAGATGAGTCGGAGTTGGAGTACTTAAAGCAAAATGTCGGGCCTGATGTGCCTTCGAGAATGAAGTCTACCGTGTTCATGAGGAGGACATTGCTTCGTGTGTACCGAGATCAGAAGCTGATGGGACTACAAAAAGCCATGTTGAAGATGCCTCGGTTGTTTGACACAGAAAATATGGTACAGTTTTTGATTCCATTTATTAAGTTAATGTAAATTTAATTCAAACAAAAACAAATCTTATTAATGAAATATACGTACTCTAGATTATTCAAGACTTTAATCTCCGTCATCCCAAGGTAGCAATGGTACTCTACGAGCGCTGGCCTAGAGTTTCCAAGTTACTACTGGAGTATGCTGAAGAAAGCGAAATTAGCTACAAAAAGAAGTTGGACATAGGGAAACACCGCTACGATTTAACAGACGGTGTGTTAAGCTAATGTTTTTCTGTTACGTTTCGACTTTTAAAATTATCTTGTTATGATGAAGTTTTATATATTTTAGACGACGTGTACATGATTGCATTTTGCCTTCTGCCATTTATTTTACCGTCTTGTGGGCGAAAGTTGGCAGTTGACAGTGGCAGCGAGGACGAAGAAGTTACTCCTGGCCCAAGCAAAAGATCCAAGCAGGGCAAGAGAAACCGAAAAAGGCAATGTTCAGTGAAGGCATCCGACATTGAATTTCTGCGAAGCATGATTGTGTTCAGATCGGTAAATAATTTCCTTAATCGGTCATTTTTTCAATTGTTTGATGAACACATGGCAATTCATTAATTGTTTGTGACTTTATTTATTTTAGAGAAACACACATGTCTCAGACGTACTACAAGAAAACAAGCGAATGGCCCCTTTTATACTGGCACTTGGTTCAC
>JAQFXM010003063.1:0-21766 GCA_034693345.1 Entomobrya multifasciata | reverse complement strand
GCAGTTAAATTTAATTGGTGCTCATATGGGTAAATAATGTCATGAATTATTCAGGAAAAACACGGTGACAAAAAAAAATCTTGTAATAGTCACCGACTTGCATTTTTGAATACAATGCAGCAAGTCCCAAGCTTTAAGTATAAAATATAACATAATGCGGTTTTAACTTTTAAAACTGCACTGTATGTACAAGGTACAGAGATTTCAAAAAACTTTCTGTTTGTTAACAGTCGGGAATTTTAATTTTTTTTGCAGAAATATTTAGTTGATCAAAAAACGCTGGGTAAGATAAGATTACAGTGCGGTAAAATAAAGAGTGGAAGCATGAATAGAGTAAATTAGCTCTCGAAATGGTTTTGAGTTTTTGAAAATACTAGAAGTATGTTGGTTCGTTAGCGATTTATAAAACAAAAACATATTTTCATAAACTATTCGGTTTATGAAAGTTATTCATGTTATCATTTAGATATTAATGTAATTTGATTTTTTTCTTCACAGAAAATGAGCCTGGCAAGGGTTTTCTGCAGCTGGTCCATTGCCGCCGTTCTCCTTTTGCTTTGTAAGTCATATTTTTAATTTATCCATTATTTAATGTCGTTCCATAATCCAGTAACATAATATATTCCGCTTGACGCCAACCAGTGCAGTGGCGGACACGCATACTGACTGAATTCTAAGAAGTTTTGAACTCAAGATACCTATCGTAGTATAAAATGCTATTTAGTGTTTAGATAAAAAATTGGCAACCTAATTCATCATCGAAATATAATATTAATATAGAATCGGTAACATTTTCATTGTCATTTATTTTTTAAATCTAAAATATTCTGCTTTCTTTTTCAAAACGACGTATCCAATCTAGTTCAAAACTATTGCAAAATAACCTTGAAGAAATTCATAAAGCAAGTTCCTTTAAACTCTAAAAATATTGTACAAGTCCCATGTGCTCATTTGATATCCCACACCTTTGTCGTACGTTACAGGATTCGCTTAGTTGGTTCACTCTCCACAATTTTTTTTGATGAACCATTTAAATTTGCATACATTTTACTCAAACAATCATATATTCACAGGAGAAAAAAACAGGATGCGCTTTAAAAAATTCTGTTCTTATATGCATACTTTCAAATTAAATTATACTGCGCATCCTGTATTTGCACTAGTAAAAAATACAATTTCTCATTCTCTCTATTTTTTCCTACGTTCATCGACATCGACACTTCCAACCAACCAACTAACCAAACCTCAACAACAGCAAAAAAAATCCTAAAAAAAGAACCTTCAACCTTCCTTTCGTTCTTTGATTTTTTTCTGTAAGTATTCTTTGCTGATGTGTGGGATACTTACACTAACAGAATGTAACGCAAGGTCATAGTGTTCGAACGTCGCAGTCGTAGTATCAAAGTCAACATATAAATCTGTGATAATAAAAATAGCTATACAACGACTTGCTACTGTATTACTAAAATGAAGTAATAACGCTAATGAAAATGATGATGACTGTTTTGTACAGTGAAATAATGATGTAGACAAAACCGCTTCAGTTGACCTTTACTTCAGAAGAAGGGAACAAAACTATTAGATCAAGTTAAAAGCAAGGAAAGGTGAATTAGGATAAAAGGGACATCGCAATGGGCCTTATAAGTCCCTGTTACAAAAAAGTTTACATATTCATTTTCATTATACACTAGATAGCCATAGCCAAAAACAACCTTAATGAATATGACGGATTTGTATTTTTGTACCTTTAAATGTCTTACTTTGGATTTTCAATGGTGATCAGTATACTTTGTGTGCTCAGCTCAGGTGAATAATGGAAGCTATTATGGTGTGTATTTTTATGTAATTTGCTTTTATTTTTGTCATTTTCAATGTGAAGAAAAAAAGGGTTCATAAACCAAGGCCAATTTTTTTTCTTCGTGTAAACACGTAACACTTTCACTCTCTTCAGCCGCAACTGTTGAACAGGAGGAATGAACACTGCACTGACTGATGATTGTTTCGTCTTGTATTTTTCAACAAGTTTACTTGATCACCTTCCCAATCAGTCATAGTCATCAGATCAGCAGCATTATCGTCAACAACTGTATCATTTCATTTGCATTGTTAAGACTATTATCTAGTCAGCTCAGCTCCCTTTATCAAGATGTTTGGGATTTTTTTGGGTTGGGGTTTGTTTGGTTTGACTTGAAACCACTTTATTAGGTTTACATTTTTAAAGATTGACTGATTTCAAAAGAAGGAAAGGAAATTATGAACATTGTTTACAAGCGAGTTTATCTTTAAGATTCATCGTAGCATGTATTCAATTTTTTATCTAAAATTTTATGTGTTTCAAAATTCTATTTTCTGATGTTTTGTGTTATCTGTAGCGAATCATATACTAGACAAGAAAAACCATCGTCTGATACACAAAATGTGTTTTTCATAATGCCTGAGCAAACAATTATTCAAATGAATCCGGTAGGGAGTAGGTGGTAATGTACCATGTACCTGCGCAACCTCACACTGTCACACCTTTTGACATTCATTTAGTGATCAGGAATTTGAAGGGTTTATGGTAGGCCAACAAGCTTTAGAAGTTTTGAAGGATTCCGGATTTTTCGTTGAGTAATAAATGTTTATAGACGAAAAAGGGTTGATGTTACTAGATCCGTAATCCGTATCCGCAACAAGCTTATTACATAAAACCATTATGTAATGCGTGATTTATCATTATCTCCGGTCTGGAGAGAATTTTCTAGAAAAAATGGGAAGGTTGGTTAGGTTAACGAGAGAATGTTCATCCTCACTGTCATTATTGGTCGTAATTGTTGTGACATTGGTGCACTTGGGTATTGTAAAAGTAATAGAAATGTAAAACCACTTTAATGCGTAGTCGGTAAATGACAATCAAAAATGTTTTGATTCCTTATAGCTGAGCTGGATTCGTAAATTATTATCCAACAAAAACACAAATCCCATATTGTTGTTTTTCACAGGCCCTGATTGTAGGATCTGTGTGATTGATGATTATGTTTGTTGACCATCACCTTACCTTTTAGCATTGTTGCTTTTGAACTTGAACCGTTTGAAATAGATAAATGGATGTTTAGATTTATAGTTGTTTTGTTTTGCGATAAACAAATGTATTAATTCATAAATATTTTTTCTTTCCTATCTTTTCTTGTGACCTTTTGCAACCTTTATTTTGCGTGATTGACCTATCAACAATACTCCAGCTATCCACTTTTCCAGTTCGGAGAAGTCTTTGGATCCCGTCGTATCAAGTGACGAGAATGGGGAAGAAGGGAATGGTACGCCAAATGTGACATTGACAGGAAATCCACAAATCGACTACGTGCACGACCCGAATCTTCCAAGGGAGCTGAATGGTCATAACCTTTCGGATTATCCATTTTACAGCCGAGTGCCTAAAAACATCAATTTTTCTTGCGATGGAAGAAAGGAAGGATTTTACGCGAGCGTGGAGCATAAGTGTCAGGTATGAAACATGAAGATACATTTTATTTGACATTGAAATATTTTTCGTTGAAACTAGTCAAGAGTTATGATGTTTTTGATCATTGACATTATGACATTTACCTGTGACCTTTACATTCTTTGAACAACTTATAGAAATAACCCCGCATAACTTTTACAATTTTTTTCATTTCAAACAGATATACCATCACTGCTTGTTCGGAAGTAGATTTGACTTCCTTTGTGCCAACTACACAGCCTTTGATCAGAGGACCTTCATTTGTCAGTTTGTGTCAGATGTGGATTGCCCAAACTCCCACATGTATTTTCACAGGTAAGAAAAGAGAGCACAGTAACCTTTTATCTGGATAAGTGTTTTTGTTCAAGGGTAAATTTTGTACACCTTTATATTTACCTGTATTCTTCATCTTCCTATTTTTAGAAACAATGACCTTTACGTAACAAAATCAACAACAGCAGCTCCTCCAATAAATATTGACCGAGACTTTTATGCACGTCGACCTCCAAAGAGACCTAAAACAAGGCCACGTCTTACCCCCGTCGAGGACTACAGCAATGACAATGGAGCTGACAAACAAGCTCAGACACAAGAGTCTGGACCCGGTACCGCTGTACCAACTGCGGTAGAAGAAAACTCTGGTCCAGCTCCACCAGCGAAGAAAAAGCAAAAGGACACTGAATACGCAGATGATGATGATTACTACGAGGACGACTGGGATTACCCACGTCGCCCAGCAAGAAGGCGAAGAAGGAAGTGCCGAAATGGAAGAAGAAGGGGTCGTCGTTGTCGGCCAAGGCGTCCAGCCTATTATGATGACGACTATGAGGAAGATGATTATGACTACGCATATTATGATGACGCTCGTCCAAGAAAAGGAGGAAAGCGAAGACGACCTCAGAATGCTATCCCTGCTGGAACGTCACAAGTAACATTAACATCATCATCAGAAACACCCGCTCCAACCTCCACCACAACAACAACAACAACAACTGAACCACCACCATTGACATCAAGTGAAGTGCCTGTGACTACAACAACTCTATCGGAATTTGATACTGTTGCAGCAGCAGAAAAAACGAGAGGTGAGCTCCTGACCAAAACCAGGAGACCATTTTCTAACTTTAGAAATAATGGTTTACGACCATCCCGACAAAATGATAAAAATCGATTCGGTGGTACCACGTCGACCTCTACAACTACTACTACATCGACAACTACAGAGCGTGCCAAGCCTTCTACAACAAAGGCCACTACTACCACAACTGAAGTCCCTCAATACATTTATGATTATGAATATTATGAAGATGATACTATGGTAGATCAACAAGATTCAATTAGTAGTTCAACTACCACTACAACAACCCCCAAGCCATCCCTCAGGGGAAAGCTTCGAGGAGGAAATAGTGCAGCAGCTCTGATAGAAAAGCAACGTGTTCAACAATCAATTCAAGTGAGAGTCACCGAAGACTCCGAAACAAGTACGAATACCATTCGAAGAAGAGATAACAGCAATGTGCAGACACCAACTCGGGTGGCCACGCCCCCTCCATCAACAACGTCTAAGACAACTACCACAGTGTCAACCTCGCCTGTCAGCAGACCTGCACGTTTTTGGCAGAGGAAGTCAACTGTAAAAAGTATTTCCACCACAAAGACTCCTTCCACAACAACAACTACAACCCTTGCCCCATATTATCAAGGTAATATTCATACTAATTACGAAGCTTAATTTGATACATACATATGTGTCGGCCTCAGTGGCAGTCATTAGAGCAGTAAATGAAAAGAAATTAAGCGTCATTATCTATCTGGCTTTAATGCACCCACGCCCACCCAAGCGTAGTGTGCCCAATTTTTATTACATGCTTGAGTATAATAATGCATTGTGAAAATTAAACACATTTATTCATTAGGCACAACTCAGTAATTACTGATCTTACAAAAAATTCATTTCCGGTTTTCATTTTTATTATTAATTCTCTTGCAGAATATCAAGACGAAGATTATGAAGACGAGGTTCCTCAACCTACTGCCCCAGCACAACCTGCCCTGCCACCCCCACAGCCACCCAAGCAGTCTAACAGATTCCAGGCAATTGTAAATACTCCACAACATCAATACGGCACCTCACCCGCTGCAGCGTTAAGACAAACTTCTTATGTCAACGCAGCACCTTCAGCATCCCCACACATTCAGCAATCAGTGACCTCATCGACAAGAGGAGGAGGTCAGGGAAGCAGCTTAACTAGCAGTAGCTATGCACAGCCTTCATCACAATCACAACTTCGTTCTAATAAACAGCAACACTATGCAATGCAACAACAACCACAACAATACTCGCAAAGTAGTAGTAGTAGTTCTAGTATTAGTAGTAACGGTAATAGTAATAGTAATAGAGATACAAGCAGTAATTACAATACGAATAGTTATCATCGCCAACGAGTTACTCCTCCACAGCCTGTTCCCAAGCCGGAATTCATTTCCCTTGTGGACGAGGACTATAATAATCCATACGTAAGTGGTCCATCCGGACCTGCAGTTCAACAATCAACTTCCCCATCTTCCACAAGATTGTATGGGGGAGGAGGAAGAGGTAGTTCAGCGAGTGGGGCATTAGCTCTTGGTAATCCGGGGTATCATCAACAACACCCCATAAGATTCTTTGAGCAACATCAAGCACCTGCCTTTTTATTTGGGGCAGCTAGTGAATATAACAATCCACAGTTTGCATTTCCACCTAGAAATTATCCAAGTCCTAGTAATTTTCAGCCATATGGTCAAAGTACCAGGAGATTTGCACCACATCATATGTATAAGTAGATCATGAAGTTTTTTTTGTATAAAATTTTTCAAAATCGTTTCATTATTATTAATTAACCCCCATGTTTTAATATGATATGATGACTACAAAAGCAAATTCGTCTGATTAAGTTTGTAGAAAAAATAATTTAATTATTGAATTTTAAAAATGATTTGTTTCATTTCTCAACTGCATGCCACACTTTTTGACTGTACTCATATTTTTTGTCATAAATTAGTTAACTTAAAATACTTCCAATTGGAGATTATTTTTTGGGTAATTAAAAATGATTATTGTTAGCAAATATACTGTAGTTGGAGTTAACTGATGGAGAAAAATATATAAGTTTAGGATGTTTAGGATTTTAGCCCTACTATGAAATCAACGTTGATGCTACGCTACACGATTCCGTTTTTGTTACAGATGAAAGCTCGATTTGTGATGTTGAGTTGAGTGTCATTTTTTCGGGTGTGAGGTTTTCATGAGAAGTATTGTTTAGAAATATTTATTAAGGTTTACAAATTTTTATACAATACTTAATTTTTTACGTTTTATGTGTTTTTTAAATGCTAGTATATGTAATAAAGCGGGATGTTGTTCATTCACACTGTTTTTCAAATTATTTTGATGTGTTTTACCAAACGAAAATTTATTTGCAATCGCTTCTGTTTAATTCATCTGCATTTTTTCCTACATTGATAGTTTATGGATGTGAAGATGCAAATTAACGGTCTTTAACGGTAACATCAAAATATTGAGGTGAGAGAATCATTCCGAAAATGGGTTCAGTGGATGGATCCGTCTGGTTAGCAACTTTATAGAATGAGAAGTTACGCAGAAGGTAAGTCAGGTACATGAAAACTGATGTTTGTGCAAGTTTGTCTCCGATACAGGATCTAACCAAAATAGAATCAAAAGTAGTATTACTACAGATCCGTCTGTCTTGCCATTCTAAAAGTGTTTATGTTGCTTGTAGATGTACTGTGCTTCTGTGCTAAGCATAGATTTATTAGCATAGATAAAATCTTTTTACCTTCTTCCAGTACCCCATGACATTTGAATGTAATTCTCCCTTCCATTGAACTTTCCATCAGGCCCAAAAAATCGTTCTGGACGAAATGTATCAACATCATCTCCGAATATTGCCTTATCACGCATTACAGAATAAGTGTTCAAAGCCACTGAAAATCCCTACAAATTAAAAGACACCCAATTCGTCACAGCGCATGTTATCATATTAATATTTTTACTTTTTCCAACGTGTCTAACTTTTGGGATCAAATATCCATTGTATTCGTAGTCTTGAGTAGCTTTTCTTGGACCAGGAACTGGCAGTATATTACTCATGCGAAATATTTCCAGCATTGTAGCTGTAGTATAAGGCACTCTGAAAAATATTTTATAATTAGTTCTCATTCATAATTCACATACATGTACATGTAGCACAATATGTATGTATAAATTTAAAATTGATAAAACAAATTTAAATTACTTGGGCTTATCCAGTAAAGACCCAATCTGCTTCTTTTCATACACCTTATCCAACTCTGCGTGACACTTTTTCTGAATATCAGGATTGAGAAGCATGAATAAAATACCATAAGCTAAAGTGTTGCTTGTTGTCTCAAAACCGCCTTGGAACATATCGTAGCAAACTATAATGAACTGTTCCTCTGAAAGTTAAATCCAGCATATATTACTTTTAAAGAAAAGAAAATGATATTTTAACCGGATGATATTTTTGCTAAAGCCAACCAGTAAACAAATCGGATTTTCCACCGGCTTTATCAATTTCCTGAAGAAAACGATCAATAAAATTTTTGGGCTCTTCTTTGTACTCTTTTCTACTTCTGTGATCAGCAATGACTTCCTGTTTTGATAAATTTGTAGCTCAAATCAAATTATTATCTTCAATAGCTTGTGTATATGAAAGCAGACAAAAAACTATTTAACAAATAAGCCATTTTTAACATGCCCGAATAAAATTCCAAATCATTTCATTCCCATGCTGCATTCTATAATACCCAGTCCATTCCTTGAATAAAAATCGAAGGAAAGGATAAGCCACAACAACACCAGCACCGAAATTTCCATTTTGAAACCAAGTTGAATTGATTTTTAAAAGTCTGTCCAAGTTTGGATCGTCATGATTGTATCTCTCTCCAGCCATAACTGCCCACAAAATGCTCATGATGCTTGGTTGAAAAAATCGTTCCATATGAACTTTACCCCCATTCTTTTTCGCAGTGCTGCTCAGTCGTTCATGAAAGGACTTGATTTCTTCACTAATTACAGATTCCATGAAATCACTTTTGTTTAAACCGTAATCCCGTAGGGCACGAATTACATAAGTTTTGAGTTCCTTTTGAGCAGGGAGACTGCTGAAAATCATGCCTATGAAAATTAAGCATAAATTGAAAAGTTTTTTTACAAGCTTTCCGTGTTAATAATTGTCAATTATAGCTTGGTATTTTACCGAGTTCTTTTCCGTGTGATCGATCGACTAGAAAACCGTTCCACATTCGTCCACTTACCTCCTCTTTTTCAAGAAGTGCTTTCATCGCTTTGTGTGAGGATATAACGACTATGTGAAATGTAGACACACAATGTTTAATTTGTACTTTCTCCCTCAATTAGCAATTTGGAACGCAAAGACAAGCAACGTTACTTACTTTGATCCTGGAAACCGACTTTAACATGCATAATCTCTCCATATTGTTGGGAAAGTTTATGATAAGCTCTGTATCCAAATGGATGTGCGCTAATAATTTGAGGCAGGTTTCCCAAAATGGGATACTGTGCAGGTCCTGGATCAAACATAAGAATGGTTTGACATTTTTGTGATTTAAAATTTGGAAAATACAAGGGAAAATAATATTTAACCTGGAGGAAGGTTTTTTCGTCTAGAGCCGCCCCACAATTGCCATATTAGCAAGGCAGCTATAAAAACTAGAAGAAATTCTTGAATCATTTTGGAAAAGCGACAGGGTCAATATGAACGATTTCCAATCGATGTAAAATCGATCGCTCTGTTTCCTCCAATTGTGTAACTGGAACTGTGACAAGCTTTATAGTTCCTCATGCATTCAAAAACAACATTCTACTGGAGTGTCCTTATCTAAAAACTTGTCGGACGATAAGAGACGTATATAGACTTAAACATTGTTCTACACACGTATTTTTACACTTGCATTTTATTAATTACTTACGTTGCAGTTTATGATACTAAAATGTAAACGAAACATTTATGAATTATTATAGATGACGAAAGGAGACAAGCGTATCAAAGTAAAACATTGGCAGCTTAATTGAAATATTATTGTAGGTTTATTGATCGATTAGTGAAGAACATAATCAAAGTGCACTTGTAGATTAATGAAATTATCATCGTGTTTGCCAATTAACATTTGATGTGATTGTAAAATCAATAGAACGGACAAAATGTACATTTACGGTTGGAAAACAATACATTGCATGACAAGTGACATGCTATGTACAAGAACGAGGTATATCTTATCATTTGGAATGACGCAATTTGTCTGCATGCTTTCGAATATCCTAACTGCTGTTCCAAAAACTGAAAAACAGCCAAACAAAATTACCACGTAAATCCCAGAGGAAAATTGGAAACCCTTAGGATTGAGACTATTATTAATGATTACTCCAAGAATTTGATTTTGTTGGGTAGAATGAAAAATGTACTTTATCAAGTGAACGCATATTATATTTAATGAAAATAACTTAATAACTCCTGAGTTCATTTTTATGGATTGTTTTGTGGCGATGACATGAACATGAAAATGAAATGAAATAATGTCGAATCGGAGATTAATCCTCCAAAATGAAGCTGTTAAATTATGTTAATGAGTTTACATTTCATCTGGGAATGGAATAAAGGGGAAAGTCATTTAAATAAGTAATCAGTACTATACTTTGTGATATCTTTTTTATACCTAAACATTACGTTTTTCTTACATTTTTATATTTGATAATCCCAAATGAGTTTAAATTCAGAACGGAAATTGAAGAAAAGGCTGACATGGCTAATCAAAAAATGATTTTGTTGTCGTGATCTAATTGTAAGTTATTTGCATGCAAATCGTATTTTTCGTGCAGTAGAATTATTTGTCACGAGATAAATTCAAAACAACATTGAACCAATAATGCTCGACATACCTTTACGCATTCTTTTTTCCAGTTGGTTCCGAAGAGCAAGAAGACAGGTCATCATTAAGAATAGCATGAAAAATATTTACATCTTGAAATAATAAAAAGTGATGATTTCATAAAATATACTTGTTCAGAAGCTTGCATTTCTCACTCTTTAACTGGGCGTATGCTAAAATGCTTACAATGCATGTATAGTGTTTTCAAGGAGTTTTTTCAAATACATTCAACAAGTTCCAATTCCAATACAACAACTTTTCTTACTGCATGCATCTCTAGTCAAACCTATTTCGCTGCAGCATAAAAATGTATGCATAGGACGAAGACAAGGACATACTTTACAATACAGAATTTTGGAAATGTAAAGAGTTAAATAGAATCTATGAACATTTACAACAGTGTTCAGTGTTCAGTCTACATCTAAAAAAACTAGAGTTTTTTATGTATATTGCATAAGATTCACACATGTGTGGTGTGCATGTGCATGAAAGATTGTAGTGATATACTAACTGCAGAGTTTGTTATGTTATGAAACTATAAAGACAATACTATTTGTGCACAGAATGCACAAAGGTATTCACATCATTCCTGGAACAATAGAAGAATATTCTATGTAATTTAGTAAACGTTCAGTTATCGTTAATCGGCAATAATTGTTCTTTAAAATATATAAATAAATATTACATCATCGATGACAATTCTGTAGTCGTCATTGTGTAGTGGAGTGATATGCATTGTATGTTATGCAGGTAAAAAGTCTCTGGGTACAATAGCCTCCTAAATCGTTTAAAAAATTTCCACACATCTTCTATTGTAAGTACCATAAGCTTTCAATATGCCGCTGGACCAATTTGCCATTTTATTGGACAATCCGTCCATGAGCTATTTTCCAGGACAAATGGTATCCGGGAGAGTGGTCATCCGAGCAAATAGCGAGAAAAACACTCAAGGTGAATAATAGAGTGAAAGTAAAAATTCAAAACTATATTGAAATTATGAACAAAACTTATTGGATTATTATTATAGGGCTCAAGCTAAAATTTGAAGGCAAGGCCAAGGTCCATTGGTCAGAGGAAGAAAACCGGTCGAGTGGAAGTGGTGATAACAAAACTACGGAAAAAGTAACCAAAAATTATGATGACTCTGATGACTTTTTCGAGTTTAAAAGCTATTTATTGGGAGATGGCAGAAGTGATGTTAAGATTCCACCCGGAGAAAAGTCTTACCCTTTCTCCTTCCAGTTGCCTCTTATGAATCTTCCTTCCAGCTATCTTGGTCAACACGGGAAAGTCGAGTATGTGCTGGAAGCGAATGTGAAGCGCTCATGGAAATTTGATTACAATGCAAAGCAGTATATCACTGTGAACTCCATTGTTGATTTAAACAATGATCCAGTGGCATCTGAGCCAGGTGAATGGAAAACGTCAAAAACCTTTTGTTGCCTTTGCTGCGCTAGTGGACCGTTGACCATGACTATACGGCTTAAAACAAAGGGGTACTGTTCGGGAGAGATTATTCCGGTTGAAGTGGAAATTAATAATATGAGTACGCGTGGTGTCACCGATTTGTCGGCTGAATTGGTTCAGGTATTTAGCTATCATATTTTGCTCAAAGTAGGAATGTTGTTATACTTTTATTTAATTTAGAGAAATTGCTTATATTGCAGGAAGCAACCTTTTTCGCCCAAAGTGATAGCAAAAAGAGTTTTAAAACGATTGTGAGTGCGAAAAGAGGTGAACCAGTTGATGCTGGGGACAGTGATATTTGGCGTGTGGAAATGCAAATACCATCAGTTCCTCCTACGAAATTGGGAGGCTGCAGAATTATAGATGTGCAATATGTACTTAAGGTATGTTATAGTTTGCCGATAAGATCATCCAATCGTTATGAACGGATTGTTTTGAAATGTATTTTATTTCTCGTTTTTGAAGGTGGAAACTCATGTATCCGGCGTGGCTTTCAATTTAAAGGAGTCTTGTCCTCTAATCATTGGAAGTGTTCCACTGAGAGCTAGATTTGATGATTTGAAATCTTCAGATTTGATGCCATCAGCGCCACCTTTGTTCACTCCAAGTGGATATCCTGATTTGCGTAAGATACCATAACTGTCATAAAATTTGAATTCGAATTGAACAATCATAGCCATCGCTGACATTTTTACAATTTTCTTCTTCAGCACCACCGCAATACCAAGATTCCTACGACTTCAAGTTGGAGCCACAAAAACCAGATAATATAGTGGACAACATTGCAAATACTGTGATTGACCAAATCGTGCCAGCCTCAGATCCTGACTATGTTCCTAAATATGTAACATATGGATGGAAGTTTAACGCTCCTCCCGCTCCCGAAGGAATGATGCCCATGCCTCCTCCGAAATAAACCGATTTATAACTTGTGTATGTATTGTGTTTGCGACATGTGTATGTGACGAGTGAGTCCAATCTCAAGTGAAAGTGCATTTTACAAAAAAATGTACGCTCTAATGATACTATGAGACACTGATATATAATAATAACAACCCAGTCAATTTTTCAACTACTTTTCATCTTGACTTAGAATTAAAAAATATGTAACAGCTTGTTAAATTTTATATATTAAACATATCGTCAGTCAACTGGGAAATTGTGCAGATGTGTAACTAGTTGTAATATGGTTGATTACATGCTTATGATTTTTTTTTCGTTATAAATTGACTGGTTTCATTTTATACAAAACCATTTAAAATACATTGCTAACACTTTCAATTAACATGATAGAGAACACAAAAACGGCCATTGTTTACGAAACCCACACATAATAAAAGATAAAATCCATTGCATGCCACATTGAAACTTTGGTATTTCGCTATTTAATACTTGAAAATAAAGCTGTCTTCTTAAAAAGTCGACAAGATCGTTTGAAATTTCCAACTTGTTATTATCCAACTTCATTTTTATACACTTCTCATAGTTCACATTCTCATGCTCATCTTTTAGGATGTTTCCATTTGCCATGACATGAAACGTTGTGTTATGAGATACTGTCTTATTCTTACTGGGCGACAAATTTCGACACTAGGATATCAAATTTCAAACCATTTGGAAAGATACTTACTCTATCCGTCCACACTAGACTGCACACAGACAGTGTATTTAGATGTATTATCAAAGTTCCAAACAGTGAATCAGTAAATGGAGCTTATACAGAGCAAGGACTACAAAACGGATATAAGTTGTCAACCATGTAGCTATTAAAGCTTGAAAGGAAAAGAACTTGAATATAAAAAACTATCTTGAGAAAATCCAAAATATTGTTGGCATTTCTCCAATGCACTTGAAAAGTTGAAAAAGCTAAAAATATTATGGGAAAACAACACACAACGTGGAAAGTAAAATATAGCTTCATTGACTTTAAAAATAATAAGAATAGCTATACTATCAACTATAATTACAAGAGTAGAAAACACGACAACGACAGGAAACGGGTTTAAGTAATGTTGTTTCTCTTTTCTTTTATTACTTTGTGTATAATAAATACATACAAAAATACCAATCACATCACAAAACAGCATAACACTCAGTTATACACACAAAACATCGTCTCTTGCAATATTGCAGTCGTTCACGTTTTGCACATGCAATAATGATAATATGTGAAGAGGAAACCTTTAGACTTTCAACTTTAGATCATATATCGTGCCATCATCATCATCCATCCTCCTCCTTCTCATCCTTCTATGAAACGTTTCAAATCTAAACAGAAAAGAATCCACATGGGAAAAAGAAGAAATATGGGTTTTTACGTGTAAATCCGAAAATTCTAAATTGGAAATTCTTGTTCTCTTTTCTTTGTGCCATAAACATCATCATCATCATCCATCGCACACTATCTTTTTAGCAAAAATAGTCCATCTGTAACGTAACGTGCGAAGTCTTCCTGAAAACGGGTAACTATTTTTCTGTGAAAATTGGAAATCGGTAAAAGTGAAAGGTCTACAGAAATCTACCTTAAAGTATAAAATTTGGCATTTAAAGCATAAAAAATAGATTTTTTTTTCTTGCTACTTCCGTTTCTGCGTCAGCGTTGTGTTATCTTAAGAACTTTGTTCAATTTTTATAGATTCAAGGCTAGCTATGTATAGAAATAAATGTAAACACTTGAAATTATTTCCCTCAAGAATCTCTTTTCTATCGACGAGCAGTGTGGCCATAACGTGAAAAGCTTAATGGTGCACTGCACATGGTCAGTTAAATCATATTTTTGTATGCAGTGTAAAGAAATTTATGAGATGTTGGGAATTAAATGTGAAGGTGGTTTGATTGAGTGCATATATTTTAAATGTGATTGAAGTTATTACGGGAAAGTGGTGAAAGAATGGCAAATTTTTCCGTTTTAAATTACTGGAGATCTTATAGACATTTCAAAGTTGTAGCTGTAATTTTAGTTATAATTGGATTGGTCTGGACTTCAGAAGGTGAGAATAAATATGCAACGCTTATTTTTATGCAAAAAAACGGAAAAGAAAGCATATAAGTGAAAATGCAGTTGTAATACTGCATTTTGTGAAAATGGCTGTATTATTTTTCGAGAATTTTAGGCTTACGCATGTGCTATCACTGTAACACATCCACAAGTGGCCTTGAGTGCGTTCATAATCCAAGTAATGTGACTGATGGAGAAATATCTTGTAAAGGTTACTGTACAATCAGGTAAATATATAACATGTCTAGCCTTGGCATTTAAAACGAATTAAATTTGTAATTGTATCAACAATAATTTTCTTCAAAATTATCTAAATAGGAGACAGGAGTACGCAAACATGCCAGTGGACGCGTCCCTTATATCATTGCAGAGGACGTGTGAAGTGAATCCAAGATTTTTCGATGAAGTTTTAGTGGAAGGTTATTTCAAAATGTATTTCCGGTCGTGTAAAAATTATCTTTGCAATCGTGGATCAGGAAAAGAAAGTATGCATACATTACACATCTTGAATTCATTCATTTTCAAGTTTGATTTAAGGTGTAACAATTACATGCTGCACATCTATTGTATCTGGTCTACATCATAAATGTGAAAATTGGAATCAATATTTTTTCAGGCCTCCGAGACATGCCAGTCGATCCCTCGTGGGATTTGTACACAGACGACGATTCGGATTCAGGGGCATTTCACCAAAAACCTTTCACAATTATCCATATTTTAACGTTAGCACTAGTAAATATAGCTATTGTATTTATAATACCATTTTATTAAATTATGTGTGACGACGGGTATGCAATATTTATGTTTTCTACTTATTTTTCTGGACCATTTTTTTGTGATTTTATGCCATGCCTATATTTTCGTGTAAATATATATTTGTGGAAACTTGCAATAGTTGCAATTCGCAATACAATATACTATTTTGTTCCTAGCTTTTTTCTTGCTATTACTTTTAAATATGCTGGAAATCTTTCTTTATACAAGCACTGCTGACAAATAAAACAAAAGAATATTCTTGATTTAAAAAAAGATTATTTATTTCATTGATTCTGAAATTTAGAGACAGAAATTCTGGACTGTAGAAGACGCAAGAGGTGGCACTCACTTTCATGAATGTTGTTGTTTTAGTTATGACGCAAGCGAAAATCTTACCATGAAATTAATACTTAAAAGAACAAGCCTTTCCTAAAACGATTACAAGGAAAATGAACTTCTAACTGTAACTGACTGTAAAATAAATTAACTTTATAATCATGCATTGTAATTTTTCCATCACGTAAGCCCCTGTCCCCTACTACGTGGTGTGAATAAATCTATTCCTGCAGCTACCTCCATTCTAAAAGTTTACTGCAGACAAATCCTTCACCCATCTCACATCTCATCGCACTTCGTGCCGACACACGAAATCCATCAGCAAATTTTCATCTGTACGCAATTAGGACAAATATTATGCCCACTCTGGAAGTTGATGAATGGAAGGTTTTTTTCTTGTCATCTAATTCATCATGAGTGTGCTATTCTATCTATGCAATGCATGATGTATATAATTTAAGAAAAATGCACGGTATATTATATAATCTGCTTATAGCGGAACTCTATGAAATAGTTTGTACGCATCACGCTTTTCATCATCACAAATTTATGATCATTACTTGAAATATCTTAGCTCGCTAAGAGCTTTTAAAAAGGAAGTTTAGGAAGGAGCCAGAAACCAATCTCGTTTCAGTGCGGTTTCTCCACCACACCACTCACTTAGCACAGTACACAAGAAACTTTTTTTCTTATCTAAATCATCATACCTCTTAACATCAAAATCAACCCAACAAGAATGAATGAAAACTAGTAGACAGTCAAGTGGAAGTGGATCCGCAAAATTCCTTAGATTTTCCTTTCATATAAATTTTTTTTACAAAATAATCTCATGTTCATAAGTGCAGAAAGGAAAGAATGTTTGGCTTTTAGAGAAGAGAACCATGAACATTTTGCATTTTCCACGTTGATCCTTTGTACTTCATATATTCATAAAATATAAGGGTTTTTACACGTACATATTTACATTTTTACATAGAGCCATCGTTCCTAATGCTTTTTTCATCATCAAAAAAAGAGCAATGCAGCATTACAAAGGTAAAAAAGTTTCTAACAAGAGAAGTGTGATGGAATGGAAGAATGAATTGCGATGTTGACTGCAAGTTTTATGTAGTATTTCCCAAGGTAGTCGTAGTCGTATCCAAACCAATTGCTCATAATAATTTTCTAACATAGACCATTAAGACGCATAGGTATAGTTATAGTTAGTATAATGCAGATTGTTTATACACATTACTTTACGTGGGACTATATAAAATGTGGATCAGGTATGTATGTATTATGTATACGTAATATCCATATCCATGAAAAAGTAAAACAAAAAAACCACTACCAGGCCACGGCATTACTATTCCGTTCCCATCCATTCAACAATACCACAATACAGCGGAGCGGAAGCATTAAGTGACGAAGAAAATGCGATGTAAATGAAAAACGTCAAGAAACACTTCAAAATATAAGCCAAGAAATCTACTGTAAAGTGGTAAACATATTTATAATCTTCATGGTTGAAATTGCATGAAAAAAATATCCTTGCCTTCTTGCTTGTTAGAAGAAAAAGGAAGTAAACTTTGTGTGTGCAATACTGATGTAATATATTGAATGTATACACACAACTCTTATTAGTAGCAAAGCAAAAAAGCAAGGTATTGTTAGAAGACCAGATGATGACTCCAAACTGACTTGCACAACATGTAAAATCCCATTATAATGGAGAAGGTGAATATTATGCGCTACTAAAAAACTGTATTGATCATTGTAGGTGTGCTCAGGGGAAAAACAAAAGCGCTGTGTGTAATATTATTATGTATAAAAAATAATAACAAACCACAAAACAACTTATTCCAGCAACATCATCACCACAACACAACCCTTTTTTATATTTGCAATTTCATTAGGATTTTTGCTTGAAACTAACTTATATGCAAGTAATATTTTTTTTAAATATTAAAACATATTATATATCCAATCCACAAGAGCTACTCTTCTTTGTGCCATGCGAGAAGACTGAAAGCTCAAAAATGAAATAAGACTACAAGAGTCCCTGGTGAAATCTACATATCTAGCTGAATAATTAATAATTTTTGGAAAACACTCGAAACTCCTATACACATACAGCTCATTTTGGAAGTTCTAAGAGTCTAGACTAAGTATAAAAAATATTCTGCTAGTGGGGTCGGTAGGCGGATAGATTGTTAGATGTCGAATGTTAGATTTGTTCTACAGCTTGTTTACAGTCTTTGACTGTTGACAAAAACGCCTTTTCTTTCTGTACGAGAATGAGTGTAAAGTTTTCCTGGATAAAAGTTACATTTGCATGTGTCACTTTAATGTGCTTGCTATGTCAAATATATACGTGCTAGCTTAAAATTGTTAAATGAGTGTTTTGTGTGACATGCCTATGAAAATTATACACGTAATTTTTAGTTCACGCTTTGAAAATTTGTGTTCCCGAGGAAGAAATGTGGAATGAATCACTGGAAATTCATACAACAAATAAAAATCTTGGAAATAAATAAAAGTGAAAAAGTAAGAAAATAAATGACACGTGTGTATAAAAAAAGGTTAATTAATTAGTCACTCGAGCCAACATGTTTTGCGTTGTTTGCGGTTATGAGGTTGCTGTCCACACAGCTGCATTGCATTGTCTGCACAGTGATATGATAAAGATGGTGACAATACAAATACGACTAAATTTTTACCTTGCCTCACCTTTTGTAAATTAACCTTCATGTGACCACCGAAAAAATCATGTAATTTTATACAATCACCAATTCTCATACATATTTTAACGTAACTTACGACTGACTTGACTGGATTCATTTGTTAGCAGTGTATCACGTGACATTGTACATACAATAATTGTTCTGGAGCAGTTCACATCATCTACATTTAACTATTTTACACCATTGCATGCCTGAAAATCATTGTGAGATTCATTATTCATTGCACTGGACCGTTCTCGTGCTTTTATAAAGGTGAAATATGGGAGTGCATCAGGTTACAGGATATTAGCTTTGTCCAGAGAATTTGTTAAAAAGATCAATGCAATGTTTTACGATATACTCATGAAGATCCCAATGAAATATTGCGATCTCTACATAAAATGATAAATGAACCAGTGTCTCTAGTCAAGTAAGATAGCCTTGTCGGTCGGATATATAGGTATTTTTATTACAAACTTGTGTACGTACGTTTCACACAATACTTTTTTTTTGTCATACTCGTGGTGCACAAGAATGAGTCATCTGATTTACGTGGGGACGTGATAAAAACAGTATGATATGATGATGTACATTTCACACAAACATTTCCACAATATATACACATCTGTCCATTTGTTTGCCCAACATAAAAAAAATTGAATTAAAGTTTCATGGGGTCTCTTTTTATAGAAGATCTTTTCCCTGGTTGTTGTATAATGTTCGTAGTTTGTATATTATGTACACAAAGTACACATTGGAATAATGATATGATATGATATAGTTCAACTCAAGAACGTTCCATTATCTATCCATTCTTTTTTAGATCACACATTATAAAAACCTACGTATATAGTTTGCTATAGATAATAACGACTAGAAAGAAAGAGATTTATATGATCTTCACTAAATTTCGCATCTGTTAAAAAATACAATCCTTTTACAAAGAGCCCAAGTCAAGTGTATTCAAATGACAGGTAAAAATCTAATTTACAGTTCATCTGAGGTTTGCTTGCTAAAAGTATACTTGACTAGCTACTCGCAAAAAGCACAAAAATATCATCTTATTTTCTTTTTTGTATGTATTTTAAAATATCGTGAGTGGGTGCAATTTTAATAAGTGCGTAATTTTCTTCTAAGGAAAATTCATTTTTAAGGGAAACGTGCCAAAAGTGGCTATATTACGTATTATTGTACACGAAGCCAAATCAAAAACATTTCATGTTTTAGTATTTTAGCAAGTTTAGCTTGACTTGACTCTCGACGTGACAGTTAACATTGCAAAGTGTATATTATGCGCGTTATATATTTGCGCGTTTGGTGTGCGTTCTTAAAATCGTTATAACTTTCTTTATACAGAATCAGAAAATTCGGTGACATCACATCTTTACATCACCCAACACCCTAAATTCCAATGTTCCAGTACGTCAAGATAGGTCATCTTGCCCAATAAATCCCCCGAATCATCCCCTGAAAGTGAAAACTAAGAACCATATCTGTCTAGTCATTTGTTGTCCATTTGTTTTAGGTAAAAACAGTTCAATTTAAAAAACACGCACGCTAAAAACGCAGTATTATTTTTGCATGTGTTACAATTTTAAACAAGTTCAGTGAATAAAAATAGTGAGTTGATTTTGATTTAAAAAGTAACTTTGTGGTTTTCAAAAAGTCAACAGTGCTTATTTGGATTATTTTGGCTTATTTGATTTGTTTTTAAAGTATAATAATATACTTTACTTTGTTAGTTAAGTTTACGTTTTACATTATTTTTATTATTTGGTTTTTTATTTTATAGTTCCTTGTTGCTGAAAAAACACACTGAGAAAAAGTGCAATGACTTTACTACGAGTGCAGTTAAATCTACTGTTCTCTAGTGGATAGTTTTTCTTTCTAAAAATTGAATTTAAATAAGGAACAAAGTAGATTTTTGATGCTTTTGGAGCAATTTTTCCTTCTCTGGATGCATTCATTTTAAAAATATTTCAAAGGAGAAAAAAACTAGTTAACAAAATTTTTAACTTTTCATCATGGATCAGCTACTTGCAAAAGCCCCGTCAAAGGACGAGATTATGTCGTTTTTCGGGGGAAATCCGTTCTCAACGCCTATAGGCCAAAAAATAGGTAGAGTAACAGTTTAAAAAATAATTAGAGCAAAAACTTCCGTGTTAATTGTCTATTTAAAAAATATACTTTTGTTTTTGTTACACTTTGGTGATTATGCAAATTGCAGAGCATGCAACGGATGCATCACTTGCCTCGGAAAACTGGGCACTAAACATGGAAATCTGTGACATGGTCAATACCGCCGAAGAAGGTCCAAAAGATGCAGTGAGAGCGATAAGGAAACGACTTCAACAAAACGCTGGGAAAAACTATACCGTCGTAATGTACACCTTGACTGTGCTTGAAACTTGCGTAAAAAACTGCGGAAGACGCTTTCATGTGCTTGTGTGTCAAAAAGACTTTGGTCAGGAGTTAGTGAAACTAATTGGTAATATTCCACAAAAAATGTGTAACTTTTTCAAAACAAAAATTTATAATTAAAGTCATTTAGCAAGTAATTGCTGTCTTGTGTCTGTGAAGTGTGGTGGGCAGGGCAGGGTGGTGGCGGCGGTGGACTATTAATTATGCTTGTTTTTTGCTATGAATATTAGTCAGAGCGTAAAATAGTTTATATTTATACGATTCTCTCTCTCACAGGACCAAAAAATGATCCACCTACCATAGTACAAGAAAAAGTTCTGGGCTTGATACAGTCATGGGCAGACACTTTTAGAGGCCATCCCGAGCTAGTTGGTATTGTTCAATTGTATGAAGATTTAAAGTCAAAAGGGATTGAGTTCCCGATGACTGATTTGGACGCGATGGTACCTATCCTTACTCCAAAAAGGGTATGCACAAATGTAAAAACAATCAAAATTTTCAAATTTTCTATCTTACTAAACACATCACCACAACACATGTCAACCATAAAAAAATGTTTTATGGACTATAAAAAAATATATGTTTGTTTTTTATGTGGGACTATACAGAGCGTAGAAACAGAACCCATTTTACATC